>PRKT01000938.1:64651-89000 GCA_003671525.1 Saccostrea glomerata
GACAGCAGCAAAGCAATATGCCCTCCCTTCTTTGAAGGGGGGCATAAAAAAGTAACAAGCAATTCTGAAATTTTATAAACTTTCAATTTGCTGTAAAATACTCACAGATCCAAACCAGTGCCAAAGGAGGTAATCTTCAGTAAAAGTAGTCATGTTTCCCCGCCACAGATACCAGGAGTTCAGCTGAAATCAAATAAACTTGTCAAAACATACACAGTAATAACCAGCATTTCCTATCACAGTAATTTTATTGTTTGGGTTGATAAAATTATACATATCACTGACTTTGCCATTTAATAAATTCTACAATTAGATCACTTTGCCATCTTGGATTCAACAAGCATAGGTAGTTTATCAGACCAAAAAATACTATCCTCTCCAAGAGGATTTACATAGCCTACACTCAAACACAATGTAAATTTCTAGAAAATATCATATCTTGTTTAAATTCAAACCTTCTGATATCCCCACTCCACCCAGCCAGCCTTGTCAGCTGTTCCATTGACCAACACCAGGGAATCTACGAACTCGGGATGATTCAGCTGAAAGTTTAGAGATAATATGACATAAAACATGAGGTATTAAATTAGAAATTACATAGCTTAAGTTCATCTGCAAATGGATGATCTTTGTGGGACAAATACATGTAAATGGTCAAGAGCAATCAAGTCTTAGATGGTTTATTTTTCAGTTATGTAATTAAAACACCATATAAGGATATTCTTCATTAAAACATTTTAATTTTTTTGTTACTGTAAATCACTTTATTTTTGTGAGATTTATTTTCGTGAGAAAGCTATATATTTAATCAATTAATATAACTCACAGCGTATCTACAAAGAACATTAACTCCTGCTCCAACACCAAACCCAATGAATCTTTTGATCCTGTAATGAAATAAAATTTTAGATTAACCTTCTTATAAGTTGGTTTATTTGAACTCAATGAAGTTTTTGCATATTAACTAAAAGGAAAAAAGAGACAATGCAGTTTTAACATTTGTGTAGCCGCTGCTCAGGGATGGGGTCAATTACTTTAAAAAGTAATTAATTAAATTACAATTACTTTGACTTTTTCTTCAATTAAATTACAATTAAATTACAGGCTTTCTAAGACATGTAATTAATTAAATTACAATTACTTTACAAAAGTAATTAATTAAATTACAAATTACATTTTCAATTTTTGGAAATTTTTCATAATCATATGAATATATAGAACAGGGATCATTCACTTGTATATAAGTTCAGCCTCTGCACAAACAATACAAGAAATAATATGCTAGTAGGCATGGTGTATCTTTGTAGTTTAAATCATAACTTTTATTTACAAAACAGTACAGAAATATTCAAGATCAGTTTGATGCAATTGCCTCCACACAAAACCAACATGCACACAAATTGCATGGGTTATGATATTTGATTAATAGGGTTTTTTTAATAGAGTAAATTAAGTCGCAACTATACCCCCCAAATTAAATATTTCTTTTAAAGGTAACCTTAACATCCTAGATTGCTATACTTATGTTGAACATTTTACTTCATATTTCTATAATACTTGTACAAAAAAAAAATCACTTTTTCAGATACAAAGTTCATTCATATAATTCTGTTTAGACATTAAAATAATTAACAAATTGAAAGTTTTTCTTTTCTCAAAGCATTTTAATTCAAATAATTATCCCCATGCATTGGCTTTGTCATTATCATCATGGAATGAATACGTCTTTAAAGGGGTTGATTTGTTTTGATTGCAATTTACAGCTGTGATCTGGAGGACAATTATTCTTAATACCAACAAGAGGGAACTTCATTAATGACACACACATTCCTTTTCTTTTTTTCTTGACACACACATTCTTATTCTACATTGATGATAAAACAGAGATTGAAATATCATAAATTATGTGTGTTTCATAGCTGAATAGACCTATTAAATTATGATTGTGCAAAATTCAGATAAATTAACATATAAAACAAAAAAAAATCAATTTTTCATAATGATTAGAAAGAAACTATATTATAATTATAAAATAAACTGACTTCTGTATCATTGAAGGACTGAGGATATGTTTGCAATAAAATAAAAGAAAGTATAATGGGGAGGTCATGTGACAATATATCATGCATGTGTATTATATAAAGTAATTGAATGTAATTGAAAAAGTAATTGAAATTACATTGTATTTTTTCAGTGTAATTAATTAAATTACAATTACAAGTAATTGAAAAAATGTTCAATTACAAATTACATCCAATTACTTCCAAAAATATAATTAATTACAGTCAATTACAATTACTTTTTTCAATTACCCCATCCCTGGGCGCTGCTTGCAGGTAGTAATTGCAAGACTTCAATTCTATATTTACACCTAGCATTTTTAATCATTCCAAAAAGACAGTTTTATGGAACACAACATCCAGTATTAAACTACATGTACTGTGAGCACTGAGCTCACTAAATGATACCCCCCCCCCACGTCCTATACGGTTCCATTTTTTGCTCTAGGAGACCCGAAATCAGAGTCCGATCAAAAAGTAAAAAAGGAGGTGCACAATGGCATTATGTTATAAAAAATCTGTGAAAGTTTCATTAAATTTCAATAAGTGGTATAAGAGGAATTGTGAATAAGGGATGGATACCCCAAAGCATAACAGACAGACAGACAGACAGATGAACAGACATCCCAATCATACCCCCCCCCCCATACTTTTCAGGCCAGGGGTATAATAACTTACTTGTAGAAATCAACTACAGACTGGATGCTCTCCCCTAGTTGTTCCATAGTGGGATAAGTGAACCTGTCAGAAAATCAAATAGTTTAGTGATTGATATATCTCATTTCACTGGTTGGTTGGACAGTTGTTAGAAAATGTTCAAAAATATCTATTTACATATAATATTTAGAAATTCAACAAGAAAACATTGAATTTCAATTATTTATAATTTAAAGAATACTTTAGTAAAAATTATGAAATGAAAGAAGAAATAAATGATATTTGTTAAAATAATTTATTGGAAATATTGATTTTTTTTTTTCAAAGCTTACAGTACATACATTTGTTAATGGAAAGAAATGGACATAAGCATTGAAATAAGTACATGTATAATCAAAACTGATCAGATATAATTTAAGAGGTTAAAAAAAATGTCATAAAATTAATGACAGTAAACAGATCTAGGGATATAATTACATGTAATACATGTGACATTGCAAACTCAAAAAGGAGGGGGAAAATCAAGAATGAAAGTTTGGCCAATAATATATTCAATTTAAAAAATGCAAATTTTATTAAAATTTTGTGAAAATAAAATTGAAGCTAAGACCAAATGAAGCATTCTTATATCTCAAAATAAAAACATAAGAATAATTTTTTGCTTTATTTGGTTGTATAAGATTACAAACCACTTATTTCTCAAGAAGCTGCATGAAGAATCAAGAATTAAAGTTAAAAGAAAAGTAAAACTTATGATATGTATCACACATTTCACATATTCGAGTCAAAGTTCATGTGTGCCAGACATTTCATTTAATTGGGTCAAGTTATAGGGAGCAAAAGGAAAGTGAAAAGATCAACCTGTTGTATCAATGCCATTAACTGGAACTGTCACCAAGTTGACATAATAATTAAAGGGTAAATATAAGTTTAACAATATACTAGATATGAAACTACTCTAAACCAGAAATACAATTTGAATCAGTTCTATAGTTTGCTGGAATTATATTACATATGTAATATAGGTTATAAGTATATATACACTGATACATTGATTAATTGGTTAGACACTAAATATGAAAATTCTTGTGCAACAGTTACTGAAAAATAAAAAGGTTAGTATATTAAAGCATGAAATAAGCATTATACAACGTACAGCCATTACTCCTAGATGTCAGCTAAAATGTCATATGCCCTCAATATGAAAGATTTTATCCAATCAATAATTGATTATTCATTTAAAAATCATAAATGTAATTACTGAATTAAACATGCAAAGACTATAGCATGCAACTGAAATTTTTTTTACATGGACTCTTGAACATACAGGAATTATTTCCATGTTTTGCCTGTCAAATTGTTTAATTGCAAAATTTAAATCTAAAAACAGTTATCACCGCTGCATTTCATTTCCGGAAATATGCATAGCATTTCCGACATTTTATTATTTCATTTCCGACATTTTTTGTTTTCATTTCCGACATAATTTCTTTTTCATTTCCAGAATTTACCTGTTTGGCAATTCAATGTTTCGTAAGTATTGAGTAAAAGAAAATGGAATTTTAAAGTATTTATACCAAAATATTAATTAAAAAAAACTATGCATATAAACATTCATGTAGCACTTAAAAGACTAGGTAAAGGAGTTCAATGAGCATAAAACTATTTCACCACACTTAATGTGCACTAAATTAATTGTCAGTGACAGCACAATACTTATGTCCAAGTCACTGATAGATTTACAAAATTGGGATTTTAATGATTTATTTATGATTTATTCTTTTAAATTTTTCATAAGTAAAGTTATCAAATCTGTTACTATATGTACTACATATGTATTTGAAAAATGTCGGAAATGAAAACTAAAAAATGTCGGAAATGAAAACTAAAAAATGTTGGAAATGAAAAGTTGATAATTACCTAAAATTACCGTAAAATGAAATGCAACCGTTATCACATTTAGGGAAGGAATAGTAATTAAAAATATCTCAATAAGGCACAGCTGGGTCATTCCAATACTCTTTCGCTGACATACAACAGTTTATGTAAATATTTATGAATTTTAAGCTCTAACACAGATTGAGTCTGGGGAGGTGGGTTGGGGATTAGGGTTGGGGAGGTTTTTATTTTTTAGATTGATGCCTGAGGAAAAGTAAAATGTGAAAAATAATTTGTCTTTAAGTCATGCAAAATGACACTGCAACTGGAAAATAATGAATGAATGACAGAAAATAAAAAGTCGGTTAGCAAATTGGCAAAAATGTGAGATTCAAGATCTATTTTTAAAAGATTGATTGAAAATAAACTACACACAATACGTGCATTCTAGATAATATTTTTTGTGATTAAAAATATGACATCAATTGCCTGTGACAGTAAGCATAAATTCAAATTCCATACTAATGGAGTAAACTTGTCAACAGTTGAGATATAAAAAGAAATCTATTCATGGTAATCAAGGTATAATTTTTTAATGGGAATATGCTATAATATTATTTTTGCATGACAAGAAATGAAATCTATTCTCAAATCAAGGCACTGTTTTATAAATCATTCTGTTGTTACAGAAGGGTACTGGGGTTAAAATATTTTAGTAATTACATGAATATCATGGTTACTTTATTAACAGTTATATAGTTGAAAAATATCTAATATTGAATGTATGACACTGGTTTCAGAATCTGAATTACGTAAGTTCATAAGTGAAAAGACACTGAAAGATCACTTCTCTGTAAACAAGCATCTTGTTAGAAATGAAAAAGACAGAAGAAAATGCACTCTATAAAGAAATCTTTTAACACATTTATGAGAAATCTTAAACTGACAAAGTAAGAAACATTTTTTTTTTCTAAAATCCTGAAAAAGAAAATTTGTCTTAAATTGACATTCAAATTAAAACTATTTTATTGAATCTATTGATTTAAAACAAAATTAAAATTCTTACAAATATTAAAATTTAAGTTTTACTTCATTAAAAATCTCAAATTAGTCCAGATTTAAAGGACAACTTTTTATTTTAAGCATTTCTTTGTCTTACAGCAGCAAATTTGCGCATCATAAAGTGCAGGAAAAAAAAGAAAAGCAGAAAACCAGTTCAGTCTCAGATACATGAATCTCTCTCTGTTTTCTAGCTAGGGATGCTTACAACTAACACAGAAATGGCTTTTATGCTAATATTAATGCAAATCTGTACATGGATTACATATGTTTTAATATTCGAAACAAGGAAAATTTTTCAAAAAGATTTTTTGCAACACAAAATTTGATTCAAAATTGTTAAATGTTAGGCAAAAATCAATTTCAGAAAAAAGAGTTTTAAAGAATTCATATAAATTTTTTTTTTTTTTTGGTTTTGTTTTGAAAGAAAAAAAAATGAAAACTATCAAATTCTCTTTACTGCAAATAAAAGACAAAACATCATGAATATGGCCATGATTTTTTATCGATTTATATTTAATTCATAACAGTATTCATCCTAATAAGCACCCATTCTCTAGTACTTCTTATCAGGAAAAAATCTAAATGTAGTATTTGTTAGGCATAAAAAATCAGTCTTTCATAAAATCAATTTTACTTGATTAATGAACATGATGAAGGACATATTTAATTATAACCATTTTCTATTTTTTTTAAGTTCTCATGATGCTGTTAAGAGTGAATACTGTACAGGAATTATTTTTGTTGTTGCTGATGATGAAATAACAAGCCATTTCTGTAGCTGAGGGTGGACCTAGCTAAACATACCTGTTACCCAATGAATCTGGGTTGCCTAGGGCATCCTGCCTATTGAAAATAGCAAACAATAGATAAACATGATAAAAGCAAAAAATTCAATTAAAGAAGTTTTTTCCCTTCACTTACACAGATGTTTAATAAGGAAATTCCGAATTGATGTTCTTAAAAATCTCCTGAATAGTAAAATTATTTCTCCATTCATTTCACTCTTTATAAATTAATAACCTGAAAATCTCGCTGACACCATTGCAACAAAGGTGTATACTGGTGAGTGAATTTCATATTAAATGACCTCTCCAAATCATGCTTTTTATGTAAACATGGTAAATGCTAAAAAGTGCAACACAACCCAACACCACTTTGTAAAAAGCCAAAACCCCTAAATTAAACATTTTTCAAATCCCCATGCTATAATCAACACAAATTAACAAGTACAAATCTGTAACTTGGTGATCAGTTTCTCCACAGAGAATATCAGTGAAAAGTACTATCTTTATAAAAGTACTATGGGACACATCACCAGTGATTTGCTTATCTATTTTTTTTTTTTAAAAGTTCACAATCGAAGGACAATTCTTTTTCATGAATCCCACAACCTAAACTTATCATTGTGTTCGAGAACTAGAACTTATAATCACCCATTAACCAGAAGTAAATACATCTGCTTATATAAAATGTGACAAAAATGCCTTAATTTGCTCTGATTATTGATCTGTAAATCTGCTCAAGTAAATAACAAGTGAAATTAAAAATATCTTACTCAGGTCGGAGTTGAAGAGCTGCGTCTTCTTGTCCGGGTGCATTCACATGGTACACACAGAAGTGTCGCAAAATTGGTTGCATGTCAATGAAATTGAAGAACCCTTGAAAGCATGTAGTACCTGGAAAATAAGAAATTTATAACATTATTAAGTTTGATGATTGCAATACAGTGGATTCCATTTAATCAGATAGTGGTTAAACGAATATTTCGGCTAATCTGATACAATATCAGAGCACAAAACCATTTCTTATATATTTATTAAATATTTCATCTGATATTCTGATAGGAAAATATGGGATTTTCGTTTTATCTGATACAAAAATTTCGCCTATCATAGTGATTTTCATAATAATTGTCTCGTTCACACCTCTACCTTCTATATGTAAATCCTTTGTTTACACAAGTTTGACACTTCCAGACACGATAATGAGGGGATTAGTCACGGCTGAGCGGGCGAGCACCTTACCTGTGTTAACAGTGGGCACACTAGATCGATATGTTTTGATAACAATGGTGATGACCGGCTTGGGTGTTAATTTAGATCATTGATAATTGGCTTGTGTGCAATTTTGTTTGGTGTGAAGTTTTAATTATTGAACTGTTCAGTTTGAATATGACACTTCGCTTGGACATTAAATTAAAATTATCAGAATTAGACTGTCTATTAAATGGTAGCGCTTGGTCATTTAGTTGAATATGTGTTCACTTTTAAGTGCAATTTTAAGAATTAAAACACATGCACTCCGTATAAATATACGTCTGAAAATTAAATCCATCAATGAAAGTGACATAACATACAAGTAAAGATGAAACAATAAACTTTTTTTTATTTATTAATCAGCAATCCGGAAAAAAAATGGTTTACGTAATATAGTCATGTATTCAATCAACTTCCGTTTTTCCAAAATGGATGCCATCAACAAATGGGATGAATGTAAACAGGTGCCTGGTGCTAACAAGATTTATAGAGATGGAAATAAGTTTTATACTTCAATTAAAAACAAATTATTCATACAAAATCACATTGAACTTGTTATTATATATTAATTGAAATAATTCATTTCCTGACTTGGTACATTCATCGAACGAAATCGAAAGTACAGGTACGTAATACAACCTCGTTGAAATTGTTACTTGTGTACTGTAGATCTGCTGTTTGTACGGAAATATTGCAATCGGCTATTCCAATATTCGGCTATACGGATAAAATTATTCTGACAACCTGACTATCTGTTTAAACGGAACCCACTGTAGTGAGTTCAGTGAGCTTGCACTGTGAGCTAGGACATCTTTCATAGTGCTTTTTCTCAACTTTTTTTTTTTACTTCTGACCTACAAAATGTATAAATTTCATTAGGATAAGCCTACAATTTGTCAGTAATTTACAGTAAAACATAAATTTGATAAATATTTCTAACTTTTATTTAGCTATTTTTAAATTTAAAATTCTCAAATGAACAATTATGAAAGGATACATGGCCCTGTACCAAAACACTAAGTCCAGCTGACTTTTGCACTTACTGTTTAGACCAATATCATGGAATGTCAGGATAGCGAGTTTGGACCTGTCTCCTTGAATGGCAACATGAAGATTTCCATACGGGGTCTCAATATCATCCTCCTGTGTAATAAAGGGAAGAGATTAGCTAGCAATACATATAGACAGCGATTATTTAAAACATTAAAAGATTTCAAACTATAAGGTATAAAAAAAGTTTCATAAGACAAACCTGGATCAGAATGCTAGAAGCATTGTTTGACAAGTTTCTTGGTGCCTTGTCTTGTACACTTATCCCAGTAAACTCAATCTCAGTTAGCTTTTCCATTTTCTAAAAAATATATATAAATAAATTTGATAAATCAATTTGTTTATCAAACTATTTTGAAGCAGGCAAACTGACATGAGATATGCTAGTATATAGAATCATCTACAGGCAGAAACAAATGTTAAAGTTTAGTAGACCACTGTTTTATTTGTCCAAGATCCTTGGTTAATAAGTTTGCAGAATTAAAAATATCATCATCAACTATGACATAAAGAGAGGTATCATCTGCAAAAAACCTTACAGGACTTGATAATTTTTCAGAAATGTCATTAATATACAATAAGAATAAGAAAGGGACCAAGGACTGACCCTTGAGGGACACTTGAATTGGTAGCTCTAGTAGTTGATGAAAAGCCATCAAGAACTAATTTTTGAGTTCTATCAAACAAGTAGTTCTCAATCCACTTAACAATTTGTTCAGATATACCATAATATTTTAGTTTATAAAGGATACAGGTCTATGAATCTAACAAATAAGGCTCAGTGGAGTAAAAGGAAACACTTATATATAAATGAATGTAATTATATTTAAAATGAAGTTTCTAATTTATTCAAATATCACTTTTAAATTAAATAATAACAAGAGATGTTTGTAAAACACTTATGCCCCCCTCCCCCCAAATTGGAATTTTTCTAAGTCCAAAAGGGCATAACTCTGTCTAAAATGGTGCAATCCTATCCAAAACATTTCTTGACCTAGATATTCAGCTGATATGTCTGTATACTAAATTTCATTTCCATGTGTGCAACCTCTGCAAAGAAAATGAATGGAAACTGCAAATAAGTGGAATTTTTCTAAGTCCAAGGGGCATAACTCTAACAAAAAGGATGCGGTCGTACCCAAAATAGAACTTGACCTAGATATTTGTCTGATATATCTGTATACTAAATTTCATTTCAATATGTGCAACCTCTGCAAAGAAAATGAACAGAAACTGCAAATAAGTGGAATTTTTCTAAGTCCAATGGGCATAACTCTGTCAAAAATGGTGTGATCGTACCCAAAACAGAACTTGACTTAGACATTTACCTGATAAACCTGTATACCAAATTTCATTTCAGTAAGTGCAACGGTTGTGAAGAAAATGAACGGAAACTAAATGGACCGACAGACCGACGGACAGCAGCAAAGCAATATGCCCTCCCTTCTTCGAAGGGGGGCATAAAAATATGCAAAAATATGAGTGCTCTAGATACATGTATTGGTGTTCACTTGCTCAAGAACAATTCTATGTTTATATTTATGATATAAATGACCCTGTTTGTTTAGCACAAGTACCAAAATTATTAATATACCAGTAATCAAATTGAAAAATTGTACACACTTTTCCTAATTCCATGGAGTCTGGCATTTTTACCAAAGAGTGCCTATGAATGGCATGAACTCCCTCCCTTTATATAGATTCCATAAGAGATTTTTAAGATGTAATTCTTTTTTAGATACCAGAGTTTTCCCGATTATTTCAAAGTAAAAGGTGAGAGATCAGTTGAAACAGGCTAGGGGTTGATGTTTATTAACAAAATCTCTGTGGACCTTACAACAGATCTTTATTTTAAAGCGGCATTTTGGTAATTGAAGCGGTCAGTTTGGCCGGTAGCCGGTTCTTAGGGAAAACCTTGAATACTGAGTTTCCCTAATAAATCATCTTACTGTTACCATTGCTCAAGTTACATTTATATCCCTGTATACAAGTGTGAGATTGTGAAGACATGAATAATGTCAATTTAGTTTAGTCAGACTTACTTGCAAACCCAGTGCACAATTCAGATGCTGTTTTGATTGTTCCTCACATCAGTCTAAATGACTTGTTATGACCATCGAGCTTATTATACTAGTACCGAGATAATGCACAAATCATGCTTATCACATCATGCTACAAGACTGGTTATGACTACCCCTATACTATTATATCCCTTTTTGTAATTAACTGATTATGTAATAACATTTTTATACACAGTAAATAGCAATATTATTAATGTTAAAAATAAATGTTTGCCCATGCAGTGTCCTTTACCCAATTCTTTGTTTTGAACATATTTAATTGCATAATATTACAACGAGTATGGTTACAAGTTCTATTAACTTTGAAGTTATAAATAAAAGATGTAATAGTTAAGTAAACTTAAGTCCACCTAATTCTTTCAGTGTTAACTATAATAAAGGCAAATAAAAACACCTGTCGTTATAATGAATGCATAATATATAAATAATGTCTGATCTTAGATAAAAAATGTGCATATTTAGTAGGGATGGGTATCGCCAGAAATGTTGTATCGCGATATATCACGATTTTTTCCCGCAATATCACAATAATATCATGATATTTTTAAAAGCAGTTTTTACAATGATTTTATATGAAATGTCATTATTTTTCTAAAAAATATGCTAGAAAAACAAAATTTTACTTTCTTGAAATTTTTATGTATATAAAATCAATTATGTTTGGACGGTAAGATGCCGTTCTTTTAAATTTTTATAACATTTTTTATACTTTCTGCAATTGTAATTTGAAAGATTGAACAAATAAATGAATAATTTCTGGACTTTATGATATGTACCTAAAAACCGGTATTTAGGTCTCCGTATCATGATACGTATCACGCAACAAAATATCGCGATATACCGGTATACCGATAAAATTGCACATCCCTAATATTTAGATCTATGTCTTTTCAGTTGTATATATATATGATTTCAGAAGTAAATAATATTTAATAATGCATTTAAAAGACAGAAAATTTTGTACCACTGTAAAACAAATACATGTGTCAAACTCTTTTGATTCTTGTTAATTTTAATTAATAAGGGGTAAATGTGAAATTTGTTTTACGTTCAATATTTCTTAAATAAAACTTTTTGTTCCTTTTAATGGATGCTCTATATTCAATAAATGTTATTTACGTTCACTTTTTAAGGGGTGGAGAATTAGAGGAGGACACAGGGAGGGGCATTTGTCCTCAATTGATACTGCTAAAACAAAGAACACAGGTTGTTTATGGATAAATGTGATAAAAAATACTCTCCTAGTCCTAGAAATGTCATTTGACAAATGAATCTCATTGTTGATTCATATTTGACAATGACATGTGTTATTTACAGCTCTACTCTCTTTAAGTAGCATAAGGTACTATTGGCACAAAAACAACAAATTTATAGCCCCAGGCTGTTTGCATACGCATGGCTTGACCTTGTTGAAACAAATACATGCTACACAACAAATGAAAAGAAAACCAAAATGTTATCAGTGAACAGAAATATTTCATGTCTTTTTTTTTAATTGCTTAATGGTATAAACTAGCGTATCACAAGATCATTACGCAATGATTCAATTAAAAAAAAGTTAATGCATATTAATTTCATAGCTTTAGAACTGTAGAAAAAGAATGAATTATGAAAAGGTTGAATTCACATAAATATATATAAAAGCGATTATTGATCTTTCAATATTTAAGATCATTCATTAAATCAGAAATTATTATCAAACAATATCTTTCAGAGAAGAATTCATACAAAAAAAATGAAGAAGCTTACCTAGATCTGTCTCTGTCCTTAGCTTTTCACCTTGTCAAAATTTCGTCTAGCAGATTGAGAAATGTTCTAACACAACGACGGATTTGATTGGCTAATATTAGATGGTAAACCAATCAAAATTATCCTTTCATAATGATTTACTAAATAAAAAATCTTCTGGATAAACATAGCTATATCCGAGAAAGAACATATATAATTTTATTATTTTTTCTAAATTATTAAAAATTCAACAGTAGAATAATATTTTGCACGTTGTATAATTATATTTTAGGGATGTATATTTCTATTTGATTGAAAATCCACTAATTAAAAAAATATATATTCCGGAAAAAAGAAAATTATTCAGATTGAACGTCACCAAGAAACAGCGTCAAAATGGCGTCCGAGGGACTTTGGGAGGACAGAGATGTCCGTTTTGACATCAATCCACAACAAATGAAGATGCGACCTGGCGAAAAAATGATCGACGCTTTGAATGCTGTCGAAGATACAAAAGGCAATAATGGAGATCGAGGCCGAATAATTGTCACCAACCTGAGAATCATATGGCATTCTTTGGCTTTGCCAAGAGTAAACTTGTCTATTGGTTTCAACTGTGTCATTAACATATCCACAAAGACAGCACAGTCAAAACTTCGTGGGCAAACAGAAGCATTGTATGTGTTGACAAAGTGTAACAATACTAGATTTGAGTTTATCTTCACAAATCTAATTCCTGGGTCACCTAGACTCTTCACCACTGTCATATCAGTCCATAGAGCCTATGAAACTTCCAAGCTTTACCGAGATTTGAAGCTTCGAGGAGCTCTTATTCACAACAAACAACTGCGGCTTCTGCCTCTCGAACAGGTATACAATAAAGTAAATGGAGTCTGGAATCTCTCCAGTGACCAGGGAAATCTAGGCACTTTTTTCATCACCAATGTCCGATTAGTTTGGCATGCCAACATCAATGAGTCCTTCAATGTCAGCATCCCTTACCTTCAGATGAAATCTGTAAAAATTCGTGATTCCAAGTTTGGACTTGCCCTTGTTGTAGAGAGCTCTCAACAAAGTGGTGGATATGTTCTTGGTTTCCGCATTGACCCATCGGAAAAGCTTCATGATGTTGTGAAAGAAATCCAGAGTCTGCACAGAGTGTATAGTTCTTGTCCAATATTTGGTGTTGAATTCGAATCAGAGGAGAAGATTGAAGGAGCAGAGGATCTAGGGGTAGATTACCAGCAAGATGACGTAGAAATTGAGGCTGACAGTTCCTCCGATGCTTACGCTGCGTACTTTGCCGACGGAAACAAGGACAAGGACAGAGACCCAGTATACTGTGAGGAACTGGGGCTCGCAATAGAAAAACTGAGAGACGGAATCACTTTGCAGGCTTTGTGGGATGTTTTAGCCTGAGATAAATAATGTCAATTGACACTTGCAATTATGTGTACAAAATATTAAAATTCTGTGATTGAGAATAAATAGACTTTTTAATTTATTATGTACTGAAGAATTTCATTAATTTATGACAGTATAATAAAGTGCTAACAAAAGTCAAAATTTTAAATTGTAAAATATTTGCATGTTTGAAAATTGTTGCCTTATGCTCATCACAACCACAGTGTATTTTGGTGTGTGCTATTTCATGTTATTCTATTCTGTTCTATTTTATTTCATCCGAAAGAAAATAAGATGACCAGAATAATTAAATCATTCCACATAATAGGTCAGCAATTTACATGAGTAGATCAAAGGATCTTATTTCATTCAAAGTTTAAAATTTCCATGAAGACTTAAATTTGCATCGTAATATGTACATGATGTAAGAATTATTTCAAAATCTTTTTTTTTCCTCAATAAAATGACCTTCTATTTATGTACCAGATATTTGTGCATACTTATTTTTCTTCTTTTATGTTGGTAAAAAAATTTGTGAGTTTGTATTATGTAGTATGCTTGAAAAGTGGGAGGGTATATAGTAATCGGTACGTCCGTCTGTCCGTCCGTCTGTTAACTTTATCTCTTATCCGCAACTCCTCTTATACTACTGAGTGAAATTTAATGAAACTTTCACAGAATCTTTATTACATATTGCCATAGTGCACCTCCTAGATTACTTTTTTATTTGACACGTATTTTAAGTTTCCCATAGCAAAACATGGACATTGCCATTATATGTTTACCTATGACGTCACATATAGAAGCTTCTGGACAACATTTGATAGGACGAGTTATTCCTCTTTATACATTACCGTAAAACAATATATAGCAACACATGGACATTATGGGAGGCGGGGGGTATCATTTAGTGAGCTCATTGCTCACAGTACCTCGAGTTGAATTTAACACAAGACTTAATAATTAGTTTGGTAAATACAAGGCTCGATCCAGTTGCAAACCCTGTATAAAGTGGCTTCATGTAACTGATTTATTTATTTTATGAACAATTTAAAGATAAAACTAGAGGTACTGTGAGCAATGAGCTCACTAAATGATACCCCCGCCTCCCATATGATTATAATGGAAAAGTCCATGTTTTGTTGTGGCCGAGAAACCCAAAATATGTGTCGGATCAAAAAGTAAAATAGGAGGTGCACAATGGCAATATGTAATAAAGATTCTGTGAAACTTTCATATAATTTCACTCAGTGGTATAAGAGGATCGAGTTGCGGATAAGAGATGGGTACCCCAAAGCGTAACAGACGGACGGATGTACAGACAGACGGAAGGACATACCGGTTACAGTATACCCTCCCACTTTTTAAGCCGGGGGTATAATCAGGAAGTTCATTGGCCTCAGATCAAGACTTAATAGGTCACCTTGATCCTACTGTTCTTTAATTAATCATAATTTTGAAAGATGTTTTCCTCAACTCAAAGTGGCCTTGACATAATCAATTGGATTTGAATCTGCACATCAGACCATGGTTCAATTTCCATTTGACTGACATGGCCATTATTTTCAACAGTTTAATTTCATATTTTTAATGCTTGGTATAAAACTTTGAACATTTGTGTGACCCCATATTCAGTACCATATGGGAGCTATGTTGACATATTATGAATCTCTATACATTTGTATTACATTGTACCTTTAATTATGAAATCTGCTGTTCTGAAAAAAAAAATATTAAAGTTTTTTTTTACACAATCCCTTTTGGTGACTTCATCCTACCCAAGGGCCATTACTTTAAGCATGTTAAGTATTTGAACAAATCTTTACTACTTAAGGATGTTTGTGTATAAAATAAATCATAGTCCCCCAGTACTTATAGTCTAATAGAACATTTTTCTTGTATACTCCCATTGTAAAAATTTTAGGTAACTCGCATCTACTCTAATTGAGGATGTGCTCATCCTTTACTCCTGATGTATCCCAGAAGAAATTCATAGATTTTCCCCATATATAACTTCTTTGTAAAACTTGGATCTTCTTTAGTGACTCCTAACTTTTCAAGAGTATGACGTAATGTAATAAAATTAAATCTATATTTCAGCAAGCCTTCTCAGAAGTTCCATACTTTCTGTCCCAGTGGTTCTGATGAAGATTTTTGAAATCTTTACTCATTCTGAATTATCTCCCTTAAGAGAGGCTGTGGTTTTTCTGACATTTAATTAAATTGACCTGATCGAGTGGTGTACAAAAATAATTTTTAAAAGATATGAAAATTATGTCTATGACAGCTAGATGCTAGACATCCTTTGATCTGTAAAATAATAAGAAATACTGATGTCCCTGCATAGCAGCTTAATCATAGCAAACTTTAGGTTAATGTTTCTCAAATATGTATATGTATTGTCAACCTCCCAAGTTCAAAACTGTTGGTCTCTAAAGAAAAGTCTTATCACGAGGAAATGATACTGCTATAAAAAACTTGAACCCGTGTATAATATATTCCATAAATTATAATAATATTCCATTCATCAGTTTAATGTTTTCCTTGTGACAAGAGTGAAAATCTTTTTGGGGTAATAGGGGTATTATTATCTTTAATTTCTTGGCCTTAATTGCATATAAGAAACTTTAACTTTTGCTAATGGCTGCCATAAGGAGCATCAATGTTTCACAAATATATCTTGTACTCCAATATTCCTTCCCTCAACACCCAGAATGGGATTAGTTCACATGAAGATAACAAGTACGCTCATTTTTTATTTATTTATTTACATATACAGTCATTTATCTTTCTTCATTTACACTGCATCAAATCCTTATATATATATTTTCAATATTTTAAAATGCAATAACTGTTTGAAAATTAATTGTATAGTCTTGAATTCATAAACAGATATCAAACTTTTCTTCACTTTCAGACATATACATTGACTTTAGCATGGTTTTAGGATATTGATACAGGAATTTAGTCAACCATTGTCCTCTTCCTTCCCTTTATTCTGAAAGTCCTGATTTTCATTTTCTTCAGAAGAGGTAAAATTATCTAAATTTATCCCACCATAGTCCTCTTTCTTCCCCTCATTCTGACCTCCTCTAACTTAGCTGTGACTTCTTTTGATCCCGTGTCATTGCTCTTACAGTACGCCTGCAGTATCACATCAAACAACTGCTCTGTGTTAGGATGAGTGCTTAAAAGGGCACGTTCCAGTACATACAAGTCAACTCCTTTGTCTTCTGACAAATTTTCAAAGAAACTTAATCCGAAGTCGATAAGACAGAGTTTGTTATTGGGTGGTTCTCCTCGAAGAAGCATGTTAGATGTAGTCAGGTCTCCATGAACAATGTTTTGCTTGTGCATGATACCCAATGTGCTTCCGATAGTCTGTGCCAATGGTGTTAGGATTTCTAAAGCTTCTGTTTGGTTCTTGCTACTCTGAACCCTTTTTATGTAGTCTTTCACTGTCACAGAATCTTGTATCTCTTCCATATAGATGCTAGATGTATCCATGTTTACAAAATACACAGTAGGTGTGAGTATACCTGTAAAGATTTTCAAAGAAAAAATTCAGTGAAAATACATTGAAAAAATTATATGCATTAATTCATATATATTGCAAGAGTCATTTTAATAGCAGACTGATCAAACAGGTTTTTTGTGCAGTAAATTTGCGGCATATAATTTTATGGCTGCCAAAATTACATTCTTGCAATAGACAAGACATAAGATTATATTAAAAAGGATTTAAATTCAACACAAAACACTTTTAAATCAATTGAAATTGAAGTATAAAGTATAAACTTTGGTATCTCATACAATATTATTATTTTGAATACCATGATGGATATGTCAATAAGTTGGATATCCAAACAACTTTTTCTACATGTCTTTCAATCTTGATATCTTGAATCCTTGAATATGATTGTAGCCACCTAGATTTTCATTTACAAATCTCTGTCATTGAAAATTTTTAAAAGAGTCCAGATTACAGATTTTCCTTTTCAAGTTTTGCTATGTGTAAGATGTCCAAATAATCCTGCAATAGGTTTGTCTAACATTTTTCATAGTGGCCCGCTCAGATAGACAACAGTTGTCACCCTGCACGTGAGGGAGACATCATGAATTGTCACACCTCACCTGACATGCTCTAAACCCGATCGTGTTTGTTTTCACCTTAGTCAAACTATGTCATCACATCATTCATTTTGATTTCATTCTGCATTTCTATGACAAAATCTTAAATTCCAATTTACAGGCAATCCTCATTAACTCGAACTCATCATGCAGCCTTCTATGTCTTATTTATTCAAATAAAGATTATGGACGTTGAATATGAATACCATTGAACACACTATCACATAATCATGAACCCGATCACATTATTAAAATGAACATGATCACATAATCACACATCCAATTACATAATCACAAATTTAATCATGTTATCACAAACCCGATCACATTATTATAACGAACAAGATCACATAATCATACATCCGACCACATAATTACGAATCCGAACACATAATCACAAACCCGATCACCTAATCACAAACCCGATCACGAATCTGAACACATTATCACAAACCTGATCACCTAATCACAAACCTGATCACCTAATCTCGAACCCAATCACGTAATCATGAACCCAACCACAATCCGATCACATAATCGTGAACCCCGATCGCGTAATCATGAACCTGATCATGTAATAGTGAACCCGATCATGTAATTATGAACCCGATCACGTAATAACAAACATGATCACGTAACCACAAACCCGATGACATCATAAAAAGAAATGTGATCTGGTGGGCTGCATTTCATTTCCGGAATTTTGGGTAATTATCAACTTTTCATTTCCGACATTTTTTAGTTTTCATTTCCGACATTTTTTTGTTTTCATTTCCAACATTTTTCAATTATATATGTAGTACCTATAGTAACAGATTTGATAACTTTACTTATGAAAAATTGAAAGGAATAATTAAATCACTGAAATCAAATTTTGTAAATCTATTGATGTCTTGGACATAACTATGCTGCTGTCACTGACATTTAATTTAATGTACATTAAATATATTGAACAAGTTGCATGCACATTAAACTCCTTTACCTATAGACTTAGTACATGTACCATGTGTACTGCATAAATGCATATGTGTAAAGATGTTTTTAAAAATATTTTTATCAATATTTTGGTATAAATACTTTTAAAATGACATTTTCTTTCACTTAGAAAACATTGAATTGCCGCACAGGTAAATTCCGGAAATGAAAAGAAAATTATGTCGGAAATGAAAACAAAAAATGTCGGAAATGAAATAAAAAATTGTCGGAAATGCTATGCATATTTCCGGAAATGAAATGCAGCGATCTGGTGATAACAGACATGATTAGGTAATTATACTTAATTATAATTATAAACGTAATTATATTAGTTAATCATTGACAAATCATTTGGCTATATAACCTGTGTTCATAAAGCTTTCTTTTTGTTCCTTTTGAAAACCACATATTAAGCTGAAAATCTAGCTATTTCATTTTACTTGTCTAACATTGTGCCACAAGACATGGACATAAGTATATGTTGGTAAACTTTTTCCGAGTACATTGTACCATGATATTTGGTGCCAAGCGAAGTGAGGGACAAAATCAAATGGCAAGGGAAAAGTTTACATATTTAGAACAAATTGTTTCACACGAGAAATTAAACTCTTTGTGTCTCTATCTATTTCATTACAAATCTTTGTGTGTTGCTTCTTATTAAATCAAGATAATGGTCATTTACTCTGAACTGGTGCCATTTTGTACAGGCCCAGATGTGATAATTATATCCCGAGTAAGGGGTACGTATCTACCTGTCTGCTACAAGTTAGGTGATGGTCTAGCTACAATGAGTAGTTTTCAAACACAATAAGGTTCATTAATGTGTTTTCAAAATTTCTGTATGAAGATACTCTTGTCATTTTAAATGGAATTTAAGTCAGGATAACAGGGGTCGTGTGGACATTAATTAGTAAGGGTACTAGGGGATACTTCACTTTTCAGTGCCCTTATTCATTTTTATTTTATGTTTTAATCTTAATTTTGTTGAAAGTTGATTAATTCAGAAAGACAGGGCCGCGTGTTCAGAAAGAGATCTTTAATTTCCTCTACTAACTCTGTAGATTTTAGGGATGTGCGATTTTATCGGTATACCGGTATATCGCGATTTTTTGTTGCGTGATACGTATCGTGATACGGAGACCTAAATACCGGTATTTAGGTAGATATTATAAAGTCCAAAAATTTTTCATTTATTTGTTCAATCTTTCAAATTACAATTATAAAATGTCTAGAAATATTGAAAAAGGTGAAAAGAACGGCATCTTACCATCCAACCATGATTAATTTTATGTAAATTAAAATTTCAAAAAAGTGAAATTTTGTTTTTTTAGCACATTTTAAAGAAAAATAATGACAGTTCATTAAAAATCAGAGTAAAAATTGCTTGTAAAAATATCATGATATTATCCTGATATTTTGGGAAAAAATCGTGATATATCGCGATACAAAATTTTTGGCGATACCCATCCCTAGTAGATTTTATGAACTGATGGACACATCAGGTTCAACATTCATGGTTTAGTCAATTAGTGACCTTGCCCCATGTCCGTAATTGTAACCTATCATTGCTAATGATAACAACATGCACCAAAGTTAGGATTTTAAACACCAATGTTAAGACTATGCTTCTCTATAGTTCCAAGACATGGAGGATGACTGTTGCCACAATAAACAGGATACAGACATTTGTCAACTCTTGTCTGAGACGCATCCTCCAGATTTGATGGCCCGACAAAATAAATAACACCAATCTGTGGCAAAGAACAAACCAAACCCTTATAGCAGCAGAAATAATGCAGAGAAGATGGAGGTGGATGTGATGAAAAGTAGGTAGCATTGCGTGTGTTGTTTTATGCACGGATTTACGAACATGTATATTATGTTTTAATATGGCCTTAAATGACCACTCCAATAATTAATCTTAAGAATCAATTACCTTTGACATAAATTTTAAAACATGTTTTTCATGCTCATCAATTTGTTTTGATTGGCTAGGGCACTGCTTAATATAATTTTTTAATTCCAGATCTAGTTCCTATCTTTCATTAAATAAACTGGATTTTTTGCATTTATTGAAAAAGAAAGCAGAGATGTAATACAGCTTGTGCCTCATGGCTTTGTCCATTGAGTGTTTTCTATTGACTTTATTGATAACATTGCAAGCACCTGTGCTTTTATAGCGAGCGCAGCGAGCTCAATAGACTAACGTGTAAGAACAGAGGAAATTCGGATTGAAATCTGTACATACGTCAGCCAAATTTCTCTGTGCAACATTCCCAGAATTCCTGCACTACCCAATGTCCTTAATATTGCCTAATATTGCCGAATAAATAAATAAATAATAACGTAATGCATATATCAGGCTTTCAGTTTGCAGAAATCTTTTAAAGAAACAAGAAATAACTCTGCAATGTTTTTCGACAAAAATTGCACTAGTTCTATAGTTTCAAACAGACGCTCGGCTGTCTCCGTAAGCTCCGACGAGCTTTGTGACGTCGTATGACGTCACAGCTAGTCGAGATGTCTCGTGCGGCTTGACGTTCGAAGTGGCTGATCTCAAGTGTTTTTGATGGTACATTAACAACTGCGCTCGCCCCAACGGTCACACCGTAAAACATATTAGACTATGTCTAACATTTTCATCCAAATCTAGAATGCAACATCTTTTTCTTGGCGGTGATGTGGACCAAAGTTATCGTAACTAATGTAATCATTGGGATAAATTTGTACTGTTGTTATTGTCAAATACATGCTTGAAATCTATACATGTACACATTGGTCAAAATAAAGTGTTATGCTTACAGCTCAAATAATGCAATATCTAACGAGATTTTATGAAGAGTGGCTTCCAAACGGATACCTATGCGAACCAAAAATACTTTTGATAAAACTTTAATTTTGTAGAAATATTAAAACGGTAGATTTACAAACAAAAGTGGTATGCGGGAGATGGACTAAAAAAGTGGTCCACTCCTGTCTAAATCGGTAGAGTTAACATGTATGCATCTGTATTAGACTAGTATTAGTAACAATTTCTTGACAGTATTATTAACAGGGGTCTTGAAAGTGTTCTCCCTTTTAGTGTATCTATATCCCTTGTAAGAAGATGATTATCTGCAGGCTGCACCTTTGTCTCATTCTATAAGGGATCCATTTTAAAAAAAAGGTTATGTTTGCAATATACCAAAATTCTCAAATAATGAACGAAATTTACTTGCCATTCATCCTGCATCTTAACATTGCTCTAACTTCAGATTTAACTCGATGAGCTGTCAGTGATTTGTCAAGACTGGGGTGTCTGTATGATTTAACAAAACGTTCTTTGACGATGCAAGGTTTTCCATAGAAGTTTGTTTTGTAAATTTTTGCCTCAGCTCCTTGCTTCCACAACTCCATCTCCATGCTCACTTTCTTCTTCTTAAGCTCAAGTTATTTTTTCTTTTGAATGTTTATCCAGAAATCGCTTAATTACAAACGCTAAGTAGATCATGATTCCAATGTCTACTTTATGCACCTCCTAGCATAAAAGAGCTAGGGATCATTTGTTAATTTGAAAAATAATTTAGAAACTTTTTTCATGATTAACGGAAAAATTTCTATTGTTGTAATTTAGAATACTCATACTTTGTTTAATTATTTTTTAATTGAATTTTACAGTTTTGTTCACCCGAGTTTTCAAAAATAATGAACATCTCTTCATTGATACAATAAACCCTCCTCGGGCACCTTGCAGACAGCTGGTTTCAGAATGGCACAACTTAAGGCAGAAAAGAAATTCACTCTATATTATTTTCCTACATCATATTCTTCACAAAAGGTACCGTTCATTTTTAGTTTTGTCTTTTAGGTTCCCAGATATCTCTTTAAATCCAGTAGCATTTCTTATCTTTCAGTGATGTGTATAATATTTTAATGAAGGTCAAACAATACAAACATGACAGTATATTTTTTTCCACAGAGAATATATTTAATTAAGTATTGCGTTCATTATTTCTGTGTAATTTTGATACATTTGTTTTAAAGCATAGACAGTAATTTACCAAGTATTATTCAGTCATAATAAGCCTTTTATGGGAAAGTACAGTAATAACAAGTCACTGGGACCTATGAAATTACTTCGTTAATATATCCGTTTAAGGAATTCATTAAATTTATAACGCTGGGGATCTAAGAAAACTTGCTTTATCTGTGAATTCGCAATATACATGTTTGTACGTACTAAACAAGTTTTATTGATATAGTCCTTAGTAAATCACTTAATTTTTAGCATCGTCGGAAACCCACGGCTGATTACCCTTCGTTCCTCTTATCACATGGAGAGATGAACGAAGTGTAATCAGCCGTGAGTTTCCGACGATTAATTTTTAGTAGCTTCTGCTTGAAGGTGCATGGGGTTTAGGGTATTATAATGAAGGGTGTGTATGTCTGCATGTATATCTGTAAACTTTAGAGAATCTGAGGTATCCATTTTTAAATCTAATAAGACTTTCATCTTCCTCTTTGTAGTTAAATCCATTTGTCACTTGTGAAAGCGAGCAAGTCTCATTTTAATTAAATTGTCCATCTTCCACAATTCCTCCTTTACTATACATCTGAATAAAATTCCAGAAATAAAACGAATTGTTTTATTCAATGAAATGAAGTGCTGTTATTTTTTTCAGGTTCTGCTTGCTTTTTTTGAAAAAGAATTGACCTTTACCCCTCGTCTGGTCAGTTTATTTTCTGGACAACACAATCAACCATGGTATGTCAAACTAAATCCAGAGGGTGCACATGTACCCGTACTCAGGGACGAAACGACAGACACCACTGTTACAGATCCTGCCAGCATTATGGAATACCTGGACAAAGCTTCGGAAAATGGTACAGTCTGTTAATTTTTGTAAAACCTACATAGTCCATAACTAAAACATGTTTATTTGTATACATGTTCTAACTTAAGATATATATTTATAGAATTTTGTAAATTTTGTCAAAAGAAAAAGAAAAGAAAACTGGTACTAATTCTTTTGTAATAAAAGAAGATTCAAGGCTGTTAAAAGGAAAACAAAGGGGTATATTATACAATTATTGCTGTTTTTGAGGTCAATACAATGATTTAGCCATCTGAGGAGTACAATATTCACCGAGCCCGAAGGGCGAGGTGAATATTGTACTTCGAAGATGGCTAAATCATTGTATTGACCGAAAAAACAGCAATAATTGTTTTATTATATGATTCACTGATAAAATGATAAAGCTCATTACTTGTTTGCATTTTATTAAGTCCTAGCCAAATACAAGAGAG
>PRKT01000938.1:101220-148417 GCA_003671525.1 Saccostrea glomerata
TTCCACTTGAGTTTCATCTTTCCTGGACCAGTGGTTCTTGAGAAGAAGATTTTTTAAAGATTTTTCCTATATATTCCTATGTAAAACTTTGATCAGCCATTTTGGCCCCATCCTACCCCCAGGGGTCATGATTTGAACAAACTTGAATCTACCCTACCTGAGGATGATTCCACATGAGTTTCATCTTTCCTGGCCCAGTGGTTCTTGAGAAGAAGATTTTTTTAAAATGCCATTAATTTTTTTCTAATTCATAATTATCTCCCCTTGGAAAAGGGCGTGGCCCTTCATTTGAACAAACTTGAATCCCCTTTACCCAAGGATACTTTGTAGCAAGTTTGGTTGAATTTGGCCCAGTGGTTCTTGAGAAGAAGATGAAAATGTGAAAAGTTTACAACGACGACGACGACAACGACAGACAACGGACAAATTTTGATCAGAAAAGCTCACTTGAGCCTTTGGCTCAGGTGAGCTAATAAAAAATCAATAATAGTATTCTACATGTACTAATAATGATAATTTTTGCCTTGTCACTATATCTTTTCATCTTATCATACATGTACTATGTGAAAATGATATCACATACCAGAAAAGCTGCAAATGATGTCATAAGTCCTTCTTTTAAAATTTCTGTAGCTCCTCCATATTCTTCATCATCAATTTTTTGAAACATATTGTAGTAAAGGTACACAATTCCCACATTGAAGACAAAAAACCTGTCAAATGTAATATTCTTAGTAGAATTGCATTGTAAATTACACAGATGATTTTTGTCCATCTTATAAATGTTTATTACTAGGTATGTGAAAATGTGAATTCCATTCCTGTTTCAGGACCACTTTGAAAGAAGATAATAGATAATTCAGATAAATTTATATTTTTTGAAGTGAACTCAATTTTTTGCATAATCACCTCATTCTTGGACTGCAGTCCATTTCTCAAAGATTATTCTCCTATGAATACTGTGAAATCACACATACTTTCGTAGTTTTGTACACTGTATCACAGTATGTAACATTTTACATTTCGTAGTGGACATAAAATGGTGGGTCTCTTCATACCTCAAAAGCAAAAAAATTAACCCCCAATAAAGTATGTGATTTCACAGTAAAATACAACGGTGAACCCCTGACAATTTTTCCTACTTGATTACAAAGGACCAGAAAATAGTCAAGAGAGACAATTGTGTTTAAAGTCATGTAACTTACAACAACAATCCAAAAAATCCTTTCAGCGGAAGAAGTCCCCATATCAAGCCTTGGACAAGACCAAACACTTGTCGCATCCAGTATATGACATCTAAAAATTCATCCTGAAAATATACTACAGAGATTAGTTGAAAATTTTGACATGTTACAGTTGCTACAGTTAGTATATATTTAAATAGGGCCTGAGGACGACTCGCTCTTTGGTAATTATTGTTTCATAGACAGAAAACAATGCCTTGTGCAAGTTGGCCTTGCAAAGGGAAATTACTTTTGTAAACGTTAAGGTTGTCCAAATCCACACTTTGCAATAGTTATGTCAACCAAAATGTCAAAAGGGTAAGCAATGACATTTCTCCTCTTTACACTACAAAGCATTTGGGTGTGCTCCAATAAATTCACTGTGTTTAATTTTTTTTCTTTTGATATATGGGTAGCCCCATCTTAGGGCAATCAGTACACATGATGCACATAATTAATTTTTCTAGTCAAATGACAAAGTTAAAAAACAGAAATGTATGATATGGCTACTGTGAGGATTCTATGGGTTTTTTTCCCTAAGATGGTGAACAAGACACATAACTTTTGAAAAGTGTGGATTCAACTATTACCACTGGACAGCTGAAGGGTTGGTGTGTGCCAGAGACAGAGGGAGGGGTTAGAATCATAATCTACTCTAGACCTCCACTGAACAGTGTTGAATGTAAAATCATTTTAAACAAAATTACCAATACAACCATGGCAAGTAAACAATAAAAGGAAACTTTCTCAAGGAAATCTATTAATCATACTTTATCTTCCCACGTGGACCCAGATGCAAATGCTTTCGAAAGTGTTGAAGCATTTAAAAATCCATTGGCTGGTTTTTCGTCCGTTCGCTTTTTCGATGAAGAAGCCATTAAATACTGCTCTCTAGCGACAATATATTAAACTGGAGGTACAAGACCGACTTTTACGATTAATAAATTTCTTTTTTGATCTTTACATAGTTCGGAATTTTTATCATTCCGATCCCGATTATAAATTACTTTGACCATGAAATCAGCTGGATAGCTACCTCGTGATTCAGCTCGCCTGTACCAACAGAGACAATGAAATATATGGAAATAACGAATAGTATTCAAGATCAGAAGTCCATAAAACAATATAAAACAGGAGCAGAGCAAACACGGACCTAAAACAGGGACGGGGTCAGTTGCCACGGAGGAGTGAGCATCCCCTGCTGACCGGTCACACGTACCCACCGTGTGCTCCTTGTCATTATCGGGAAATAACGGAAAAATCCGTCGTCAGTTCAGTGTATAGATAATGCACAAACAATTAGTATGAAAACCTTCGTTCAGCATTTGACTCAATGATAAATTGTAATTGCTGACAAGGTCATTGTATTGACTCGACCTTAGAACTTACGTAATTCTTACTTTTTACGAGACTGCTGATACCCTTGTTTCATCAACTTGGTTGTCAGTAATTTATATCTCTCAGTTGATTGTTTTGCAATTGCACGTATGCAGGTGATGAAGGTATAAAGGTGTATAAGTAAGGGGAGTTGACGATAGAAAAGTTCAAGTCATCAAGTTCATCATAGATCTTGGTTGTTAGATTATCATTAACGTCTTTTTCAAGTAATATTTTCAAGTATGAAACAGATGTGTCAGACTCTGTGGGTTTTTTTTTATCTCAAGCTCACCAGGATACTTAGTATATCATATTGACATAGGAATAGAAATTACCACTTTTAATTGACGATGTATCTAAATGTCGAGTTGAAGGCTACAGCAAGTGTTTTCTTCTTTTCACGCATAAGATTTTGCATAAATTCTGCTCCATATGAAAATACAAAAGTAGGTCTGATAATAACGGGGCAAAATCGGTACTCATGGGAATTCCAATAGATTGTTGTAAGACCTGGTCTCCAAAAACCACATAGATATTGTCAATCAGAAACTCGAACATCTTTTTGACAAGTTGCAGGCTCGTAAGCCCCGTGTCAAGGCAAGCGGTATATGGCATGTCAAATGTTGCACGATTTGTATTGTATCATTTTATATGGATTGTATAATTTTTCATTTGTATTCTATAATTTTCTATTTATATTCTATGATGTTTATTTGTATACTTCATAATTTTTTCAATGTGTTTTGTATTGTGCTACGTGCATGATCGTTATAGGGGGCATATTTAATTTTTGTTAAAAGAAAAAAAATAAGAAACGTCGGGTGCCTTTGATAACTTGTTTCTATTAAAAATGTCTATTGATAGGTCGGTCCCCCACCCCCCACCCCCTCTTGTGTCACAGTAAGGACAAATAAAGGTAATGTAGTACTAGCATTTCATGAAGAAAATTTCTGTCTGTCTATCTGTTTTCAACTTTAAACTACAAATGTTGCCCATAACTATTGAGTCGGTGGGTTATGGATTTCATATTTCACAGCTGTATTCACTTCAATGTGTTTTGTATTGTGCTACGTGCATGATCGTTATAGGGGGCATATTTATTTTTTGTTAAAAGAAAAAATAAGAAACGTCGGGTGCCTTTGATAACTTGTTTCTATCATAGACCTAAAGGTCTATGTTTCTATTAAAAATGTCTATTGAAAGGTCGGTCCCCCCCTCTTGTGTCACAGTAAGGACAAATAAAGGTAATGTAGTACTAGCATTTCATGAAGAAAATTTGTTTGTCCCGAGTGTCTGTCTATCTGTTTTCAACTTTAACCTACAAATGTAGCCCATAACTATTGAGTCGGTGGGTTATGGATTTCATATTTCACAGCTGTATTCATTGTGACAAGACCGTTCTTTGGGTACCACCAAGTTTGACCTCTTGACCTTGGTGTTTCACCGTGGTGTTTGACCTACTTTAACAAAAACACACACACAATTCACCTTATCTATAACTTTGAAAGAGTTGTAGCTAGGACTTTCATATACTCCACATTTGCGTTTATTGTGACAAGACCATTCAGCTGGCATAAATATTTTTGACTTTTAGGCCTTTACATGAGAGTTTAGCCCACTTTTTAAAAACTTTAAGCTTTGTCATAACTTTTGAACAGTTAGAACAATAGGACTCGCTTGTGTATTCCTTATACAATAACAAGACTTTCCTTTGGGTACCAACACTCCTGACCTTTGGTGTTTTACATACATTTTAAAGAATTTCCACACGGGAGCATCAGTTTTTCACAAAAACAGTATGATCTTGTTAAATTCCATTTTCCAGAATTGCATTTTGGAGGTTAAAAAAAGTCTTAAGTCGGGTCATTTTTAGTCAGTCGGTTGGGAGAGGAGTCAGAGGACAACCGAACATTTTTTTAAAGATTGTGAAATTTAATCTGATTAAAATAAGATCTTTGTAACGCTCCTAAATTCTGATAGTCGCTTCGCTGTATTTCGGAGAGTAGCAGAGATTTGATTCAATTAGATTGATGTGAAATTGGTATGAAAAGTCATAAGGCTTTAAAAGTCAACGACCCCACCTAGCTCCTCCCACCACCATTTGCGTGTCAAGAATTTTGGGTTAGAAAATTTTTTTGGACTTGGGTGGACCCCCAGTCTGATTAAAATTAAACCTTCAATAGCTCCTTTAAATTTTGTTTGTCGCGTGACAAACAAACTAAAAAGGAGCTAGTGAAGGTTTGATTTTAATCAGACTGGTGGACCATCTGGGAAAAATCCTGGATAAGCGTCTGACAATGTACGAGGTACTTAGCTGCAGATCTGTAGCTCTCCGAGAAAACTATATTGACAGCTCTGGTCTGTCAATATATTTTTTTTTCGGAGAGCTACAGATCTGCAGCTAACATGGTACTTGAAATAATCACTGGCACCATACTCAGTAGAGAATGTTTTGTTTTCTTGAATTAATTTTTAGCGATATGGTTTAAATAATAATTTATAAGTGGTATACTCTTGTAAAAAAAAAAACTATAATAAAATTTGTATATGTTTTGGAATTTGATTATTTCATTGTAGTGTATGGAAATTTTTAATTCGGAAAGGAAAGTTTTAAAACGTCAAGCGCCTGCAGTGGCCTCAGATAGAGTCATTGTGATTGAAATGTATAATGAATCTAAAACCTTTAAAAGTTTCTCGGGTACCTGTAAAGTGCGAAACGAAATAGAAACGAAACGAAACGAAATCTACCGAAACGAAACGAAACCTACCGAAACGAAACCTAACGAAACGAAACAAAACTATCAAAATGTTTTTCAAATCAATTAGATACATTTATATAATTATAATTATATGTGTAACTGCATGTGGACCTTTCTACTTCAAATAAAATTTATATAGTTCAAGTACCTGTTAATATAAAATTTGAATATCGATAAATTATGCCCCCTTACCTAATGATGTATTTATATGTATGAACTGCTGCCAGCTGCAAAAATATGCGCGAGCATACTATGCATGTATAATATCAATATGAGCAGTATTTCCTGATTTTTATGTCCTCCTCTTACTTCAGCCCTTATTTATCTAGATACCACATATCTATCAAAATTGATGTGTTACATGTAAAGGTTTAAAACCAGAGACTTACGAGTATTTAATTCCGAGGTGTCTGGTTTTATCGTTCACTTAATACATGTAGCTCCAACCGAAGTGTGTATCCTATACGGTCTTATTTTCTATTGGGGGTAATTTTCGAGGAAGAAATGAGCTGTTTGCAATAAAGAGGACCGACCAAAGACCAAAGACGTCTAAAACGATTTAATTGACAAGAAAAAAAAGTCTCTCGAAGCGAACGATGTCAATTTAATGTAGGTTAATGATTGATATATTAACGAAATATGAGCTTGAAGCGGGGGTGCCTGAAATTGAGTTAGGTACATAGTGTTTAAAACAAGTAGGGTACCCCTTATACGAAACAATTGCCTATGTTAACAAGTACGTTAACTATATAAATTTTATATGAAGTAAAAATAGACCATGTGCAGTTACACATTATATATAACTTGGTGTATACCGGTATACCATGATTTGAAAAACATTCGGAAAGTTATGTTTCGGCAGGTTTCGTTTTGAAATCGTTTCGTTTCGGTAGGTTTCGTTTCGTTTCGGTAGATTTCGTTTCGTTTCGGTAGATTTCAATTCGTTAAAGTTTGTTTCGTTTCGTTTCTATTTCGTTTCGCACTTTACAGGTACCCAAAAGTTTCAGATTCATTTAAAAGTTTAATAAAAGGAATACATTTAATCTGACTCCAGTAATTTTCTCGATTTAAAATGCCATCACTCAAATGATATATATATTCATAAATTAAAAAGTGGTAGCATCAGGTGAGCTAAGCAATCTGGGAGTCTCAGTCACGTTTTGCAGGATACGACTATTTGTGGAACGAATTAACAAACAATGTTGGAAAAAATGACGGAGAAGGTTAGTTGGGTTATTGTCACATATTCTGACCTTCTTTTTAATGTGTGTTGACAGCCCAATATGATACTGTAAGGATCGTACCAAATAATGCATTAGATGAACTGAACAACAATCATAATCATTGCTTACTTCCTTTCCAAGAATTAGGTCACAACCTATTTTATTCACTCAACTGTGGTACGACCAGGTTTTGTTATAAAATAGACGCTAGTTACGCTTTAGATAAAGGAAGAAAGAAACGTCAGGTGTTGATATATCCATGCATTGGGTATTTATGTTGCTTTGTCTGTAAAATTATTATACTAGGCCTTATATTTCGGATTTTTACAAATTACAGTCTACTGTCCGATTTAATTTAACAAAACAAAAATCCAATTGTCGAGATATTTTATATGATGTTAAAGATACATGTGATATATAAACTTGATCAAAGTGCTCATTAAGTAAATTAAATGGTTATTAATAAATGTTTGTAAAGTTTAAAATTGCTTGTTACATCAATCAATGATAGTGGTAGTTATAAATACATTGGCGTACACAGATTGAATTACATGTTGTTATGTAACTGCACTACCAACCAATTATGTGTGCACACCATTTAGATAAGGTGCCTTCTACAAATGAGATGATTGAGAAAATGTATATAGAGTTATTTGGGATAATATAGTGAAAATATGATTAAGTACTTAAGACAACAAAGCAGTTCCACATTTTGACATATATTCATTGCCCTGTTAATATAGGAGCAGTTTTCAGAACAACCTTGGTCGAGTGTAAACAGCTGATGTGACCTTTATAATGCTATAGTAATGCAATATTGTGCTTGAATAAAATATCGCTAAGTTGTGTATATTGGATTTTTACTCGCCTATAAAATAACTGTAAGTTTTTTCTATTTTTTCCCTTTCTGAAAGATATAAAATAATTTGGCAGCCTTCCAGATAATTTAGTATTGCACAGTTGATTGCAGTTGCACAATGTGCGCATGCAGCAACCATTAGACAGCTTTTTTTTTTTTTTAAATTTGTATATTTATTTGTTTGGTCTCACCAATCATAAAAACATATTAATTTTTGTGATAATTTATGTCCCGATTTAATGGAGTTGCATAAGGAGGTCATTGTTCTCATAGGAACATATGATCAGTGTCCGAGGAACTGCGTAAAATAAGCACAGTGTCCCACATTGTTTGCATTATATAAGAAAAGTATTATTTACTAAAAACATCTAAATCATTAGTAGTCTTTAAATGAGTATATATTTATTTTTGATTTCATTGATAAAATTTCATTTTTGCACTTTGCAATAACTTTTTAATTTTTTTTTTCAAATGTGAATGGAATTTAAACTGAAAAATGTAAATTTTAATTGTGGAATTTTTTCTTTTCCAGATTAGTTTTGCCTCTTGGTATCAGTAATGATTATATGGGGGCCAATAACTCATCACGCCAACCTAGGATGAATGTCTCTGAAGTAGAGCCATCAACAAGTGAACATCATGAGGAGTCCCCAGACCTACAGGCAATTCTAGCTTTCCTCATTCGTAGGTAGGTCAAGGTGTATAATTATGTACTGTACACTGGGAAATTTTCGCCCTTGTTTTATTTTGGCTACTTTCACAAATTTTAATGGGGGCGAATTCAAAGAACACAGCATAATTCCTTAAACAGAACTATGACTGGGCGTATTTAAAACGGGGCAAAATTGTTTACAAGTGCAAAAGGGCGAAAATAACATGGGGTGAAAATAACCCTGTATACAGTATTAAGGGATACAAGATGAAGATGGCCTGATAGGTCATGGAGCGTCTTGGGAAGCACAGGATGTCAGTCCCTGGCCTGTCTGACAATAGCATCATTTATTGTCACAGTACCATGCTGGTGATGTCGACCAAACTGAACAAGATGGGTTTTGTAGGGGTCTATTAAGAGGATCTTTTAAAGGGGTGAATAGTTTTTATGATTGAAATACTACAATTGAACCCCAATCATTTGGTATTTAGTGTTGTGACTTTATACATGCATGAAAAAAACTAAGCAATTTCATGGCATTAATATTAAACCATCGTCAGCACTCTGAGAGTATAAGAATTTTTTTTAAAGATGAAAATTCTAAAAGACAATTAGGAAAATATTTCAGGAAAGCACAGTTTTGTCCTACTGGAGATACTAAAAGTGATACATCTTTATAAGTACATGTATTGAACAAGCATATACATGTATCATATTTTATGGAAATTTTTAGGCAAAAAAATTGAGTAATAATCATCCATTCTTTAGCAAAGTTCCCGTAAAGTTCCTATATTCATAGGATATATCTAAGATCAAATTTCATATAAATGCCATTGATATGTGTGTATATGTGTTTGTTTAACTAAATGTATGTCCCAAATAGTGCCCTGTTTAAAAGAAAGTATTCAAAGGCTCAGGGGTGTATTATGTTGCTTGAATTTTTCAAATAGGAGATTTATTAATGTTTTTATATTTTAGCTTATTATATGCATATATTTTACCTCCCAGCAAAAAACTTTTAAGATATGTTTACCAGAATCATCATGTATGTCAGTCTGTTAGTGCATTTGATTGCTTGTAGACACGCATTTGGTTAAAGTTATCATTTAGGTCCCTTTTTACAGTTTTTAGCTCACCTCAAGATATTATCCAACCAAACTTGCAGATATGTGCATCTAATATATATATATAGTGATACATGCTTCAGATGCTGAAACTGACCTACATATTTAAAATGCTCCAGTGGCTCTTAATAACATGAATAAACACCATGGAATAGCTAGGGAGATTTGATAGTGTTATTAGTCTTATATTTTTCAAATAAAGTATCAGATCTTTTAGAAAAGTATCCATCAGCAGTTTCAATGAATTCACTTACATTTACTACATATATATGTAAAGAGCAAGAGCCATCTTATGCATAAATGGCCCTGTACTTATATCAGTTAATTAACTATCACCCTCTTTCCCATTTCATATATCAAAATAAAGTAGACACTTGGTGCTTTCATTTTCTATAATAAAATTTCGTTTTGAGAATCCAGATATTGGAAGATAGGTTTGAGAAATTGCAATGTTCTTGAAATTTGCAAAAAACATGCATATATGTCTACCTTCAGCAAAGAATTAAAATATGAGCACAGCCCACGATCCAAAAAATAAAACATGTTTTTTGTTCTTCAGAAACAGAGCTTTCATTATGTATTTTCATATTTTGGATCAGAGGTTGTGCTCTAAATGAAATATTGAAAAAATGCTTTAACGTTAGGTCATTTTCAAAATGAATTTACAGGATATGAGGAAAATGACGCATTTATGACGTCATAATGCATTGACTAGATGGGAAATTACGTCATGATTAATAGATAGGTGGTCACCAACACTCCAAGTGATAAATACTACATTTGCAGCCTAAACTGAGCAGTTTTGATTTTCAAAAATTCTCAGGGCCAATTAAGGCCCAAAGTGGCTTTTGCTCATTATCAACAAAAAGAGTTTTGATTTCAGAATTTTTAGAGCTACAAATTCAGTTCATTGCAAAATCACTTTAATGATGAAGAGTGTTTTGTAGATAACAAAATGATGTGCAAATCTAATAAGATGTATGATTTTCTTGTAGTGGCCAAGTTAGAATTCTCACCAATGATGAAGAAGATGTAGAAGGCAAAGACAGTGATTCTGATGGCTGCAGTTTTTATAACACAGCTCAACCCCCACTAGGTAAAATTTTATTTTAAAAAAATAATTGTATAATTTTTGCATCATTCGTGGTCATGGATTTAATAGGAGTGGAGGAAGCAATAAAACCCCTTTTGTGACAATAATGATTTTTTTTAAATTTAAAAGGTTACATAAAAATTGAACATTCTGAACAGCTCCTCCTCCCCCTCTCCCCCGCCTATGCTCGGCACTAACGGCATTTGAGCAGGAAGGGATCTTTATTGTGCCACATGCTATGACACGGAACTCGGTTTATACGTTCTCATCCGTTGGACCGCCCCATTTACATGTAGTCGCCTTTACGACAAGCAAGGAGGAACCGAGGACCTATTCTAACACGGATCCCCACGGGGATTTTAAGAAATGAAAATAAGGCGGAACGTAATAAAACCTAAATACGAAATCGACAGAACAATTTTTGGGGGGTCTTTAGTGAGCTTGAACTTGCACAAATGACCTTTAGTCAAGGCACACCCTCAGATAATAAGTAACTTTTGTATAAACCCAAAAAGTTTATCCATAAAAGAGATATGGACCGGGCACAGATTAAAATTATTGTTTGTGATATTGATCCTGAACAAATGATCTTCTGGTCAGATCATAGTACACCATTATTCCATAAGCAATCTTTGTCTGAAATAGTATTTTCATGTTTTTGCTTAAGAAAAAGATACGGACTTAAGAAATTTTCTTTGAGAACTCACCCCAAATGACCTTGGTTCAAGTCATGACTAAGCCTTGGGTTATGAGCAATCCTTGCGTGAAGAAGTAAAATTCAACTGTTTCTCCGTACGAAAGATATTGACCGGACATGTTTGCACAACGACACAAACGAAGTAATTCCTATACCCCCACCCCCCCCCCCACACACACACTTCCAACTAAAATCTTCAATTGAATCTCATCTCTACTCATTTGCACCTTAAAGATAAACTTAAGAAATGATGAACAAGGGAATTTTAAAAATCTCTTCTTTTTTCTTACTTTTTTAACTGTAAATAATGTAATTGTTAGGTCACTCAAACTATAGAATTCCTTGAGAATTTTAAAATATTTTAAACAAAAATACCATCATTTTTCTAAAATGTAAAAAAGTATGATAGAAATTAACATTCACTTTACACAAAACATATTAAATATTGTAATTATAACTACATTTTATCAAGCATCCTCATGTTGGGGGCTTAAATGAAAAAAGTTTCAAAAATTTAGATTTTTTTTTCTTCTTCACAGAGGATCCACATCCAGACACCGCAGAAATAGACGTGAGTAAAAAAAATTATTTCATCTAATTCTGTAAGAAAAAAGTTCATCTAATTCTGTATTAAGAGAAAAAGGCTGACAATACTAAACGTGACAGTCCTACAGGGGTCCATATCTTTTTTCCAGATGAGCGACATACGGCAGGAAATATTGAAGGCGTCAGGCCGAGCCTTCAGAAAAAAGATGAAGCCCACAGTTCTTCATATGTTGCAAAGTGTATGTAAAAGTTTTAGTATAGCAGCAAAATTTCCTATCATCATGATCATAATGATTAACTTTTAATTTAAATTTAAATAGTATTCCTTAGGATTATATAGAGCAATAACCACAGTTCTTGAAAATTTTATCTCGCTTATCAAGAGCCAATGACTATCTCGTGAAAATAAGGTGTCACCAAAATTTAGTGATCTACAGTACATGTACTGGCAGCATGACAAATATGGTATAGTAATGACGGTGTGTTAGATTGCACAGTATAAAGAACGTACAATGTAAAAAATCATAAAATGGGAATATAAATTAGGATCAGAATTCACAATGAATCTGATTTCACAGGTGTTGTGTTACTGTTTAGGGAATTAATTTCACGGGTTGTAATTTTAACGTTTTTCTCTTATCTGACACGATGGCGGTTTCTTGAATTTGCGTAATTGGTATATGTATATAATAAAAGTTACCTCCTTTGTCTATATCTGTATAATCCTTTCCACAGCTACATGAAAACGACATTAATCAGCGTTGTGTCTTTATTTCATGAACAACAGGGTAGGTTAATATAAAATAATTAGTTTCAGAAATAATTGACGATTAATTAAAACAATTGCAGTTATCAATAGTCCTTGACTATTAATGTCATATGCTATTACGATGAGTGCATGTACACCCAGGATCTTCAGCCAGAATCGAAAAACCACTGGACAGTAATGAATGTTTTGAGAAATAATATCCTTCCACATCTTCAGTAATTTCGATATTTATTTGAATGATTTTTTAAAAAACCAAAATGTCGATATAAACTAATATGCAGGATATTTATGCAGGTAACAAATGCACATGGTAACATTAGTTACGCACGCGTAATCAAAACCCACGGTCCAAGTTCTACTCATAATTACTGAAATGACCATGTACTGCACGTACATGCATGTATATAAACCTTATATAGTAGTCAATTCTCAAATTCGAACTAAAACATGGAAGTTATTGAAAATTTATTCACTGTTTCTTGAATTCACGTATTTATTAACACCGTGAATATAGCGAATATTAACACCGCGAGTTATTTTCCCTCTAAACAGTATACAGTGTGCACTGTACATCATAATGTTATTCAGTTAATGAGCCTGGGATAAATGTTACGATTCTTACGTAGTTTGATTTCTGTCTTCAGCGAGAGCATGGTAGAAACAAGAAGCAGCAGTTTACATTGGAGGATCAGAGGGTTATTAATTGTCAGTAAGTAAAGATTTGTTCTGACAGGGAATTAATGAATTTGTCGGTAGTTTAATCTTGAATCATAATGCCCATCGGTCTGTGGTTGTCCATAGACATAAGAATCAGCTTAGCATTCAGGTCATTTTCTGGCTCATGTGAAGTTTTATGAATAGTGAGATGTGGGTATTAACTATGTTCTAGTTTGGTGTATAGGACATATTTTTTTTTTACTGCTTTTTGAATTGAATGATGGTTTTTTTATTGTTGTGCAACATTGCAGTGTCGAAATTTTCACCTGAAGAGGGGGGAGGGGGTGTATAAGCTTTATTTTGCTTCAATGAAGTTTTTTTTTCTTTTTTTAAGGTATATGCCAAATCACATGGAGACAGTTGCCAACTTCCGAAACAAAGCTTTCTGTGGCACTTTCTCTAAAGATGGCAACATATTTCTATCAGCTTCGCAAGGTAGGAAAAGTGTTATGGCAAAATTTTCTTTTTACAAACTGTGAAATTTATCCAAATGTGCAGATTTGTGTTCTTTATTTCTGAAATATTGAGGAGTATTGGAAATTCAGATTGTTTAATACATGTATTGACTTTTTAAAAAAAAAATGCAAAACAGATCAAAATATCAGGATATACGATACGAGGGAAGGTCGATTTGATCCCATTAAAACAATCCGAGCTCGAGATGTGGGCTGGAGTGTCCTAGATACGGCATTCAGGTAATATTGCTGCTTATTATGAGAAACGCAATTCTTGCCCATGATTTCTTGTATTCAAAATTATGTCTGCCTTTTTTTATCAATGAAAAATTATTCATGATTGTTTACTATTATGCAAAATAGATATTATGACTCCCAAGGTGCATGAAGAAATAACCATAATTACCTTTCATTAATGATTTTTAATGATTTTTTATACCCATTTTACATATTTATATATATATTAAAAGAGCTAATTTTGTTAGAATCAAAAATGCTAATTCTTTTTTACTCCTTTGCAGTCCTGATGGGAATTACCTGATATACTCAAGTTGGTCTGATGCTAGTGAGTTGACATTGTTATGATATTAGTTAAACTCTTTTTGGATTAAAAAAAATCATTTTCACTAAAGCAAGTCTTGTGATGGTCTTGTAGTATGGGTAAATTATTCTTCTGTCAAACTACTAATATTCAAAATTGGTGGCAGGAAATTAAATTTAAAAAAAATTATTTAAACTTATTGGAAGTGAGAAACGAATGTTATATTTAAATTACTGTATAAGCAGAATTTTTAGCGAGGATTTAATTTTGACATTATTAGCAAGGGTGCAAAGATGGCTAAAATTGAATATGACAAAGAATTAATTGCGCTTTATTTTTAATAGCTTTTTAGTGCACTTTTTAAAATCGCTAAAATTACATCTGCTAAAAATAAATATTATAAAACACCAATTTTTAAGGAGAAATTGCTAAATTTGCTTTTTGCTAAAATTTCCACTTAAATATAGGGTATATTTTCATTCTTTTATAGTTCATCTATGCAACATTCATGGGGATTATGACACACACATTCCTCTGCCTCTAATGCCAGGAGACCATAGTTTTGCCATCTTCTCCATGACGTTTTCATCAGATAACACAGAAATATTAGGAGGGTAAGATTCTGAAGTAAAGACATTTTATTTACCTATAAATTGCAAAAGGGTAGACTTCACTTTATTGGTCCCTAAATCCACAAGATCCCTGTGCTCATTGGACTATGACGTAACATTTGCGTCACTCAACTGATAAGGGTTAACTGCAAAAGAAGAAAAAAATGTCTTCTTTGCATAGCTAGAAACTTTAGTTTAGAGCTCATATCTAAACATTTAACATGGTACTGTATTTCAAACAAGCATGTTAGCTTTAAAGGGATATTACTTGTAAAATTGTTAAGTTTTCTAAAGTGCATGGGTAGTAAAGATATATATCTATATAAAAATTTTAGACTATGAGAGTTACGAAAATTTGACCCAATTTTATTTCTTATGATACATGTGATTTCATCTGAAAAACTCGTTATGTTCAAACATTTTGATTATTTCAGAGCAAATGATGGCTGTCTTTATGTTTATGACAGAGAGCAAAATAGACGCACTCTAAAGGTAATGATACTATCATACACGTATATATTTTTGTGTTCGGCATATTTTGTGAAGTATATATATTAATGTATATTAATCAAGTAATTAAGCAGCTTTTCAATTGTTTCACAAGAAAATGTGATTGCAATCTTTATAAACTTAAAATGAATGATTATGATGCTAAATTCTCAAGATTCAATGCAAACTAAAGACTATTAAATATGTAAATGAAAGAATTTAATACAATTACATTTAAATCCTTAAAGTGACATTGTTTATACTGTGTCCATTAATTCATTGTTAAGAAAAGCAGTTGTAAAAAGTAGGTCAAACTTCAAGGTCAAGGTCACAGGATAAAAATAATACATGTATTTTAGTGTATTTGAAAGGTCTTGTCGCAAGTAATATACAAGTATGTTATATGAAATCCTTATCTTTTTTTGTTCAAATGATATGATGGAGAGTCAAGTTTTTGTGACATACAGACAGACTGACAGACAAATGAGATTTAATGTCCCCTCGCTTTTGCGAAAGCAGGAGACAAATAAAGAACCACAATTTTACACAGATTAATGCACACGATGATGATGTGAATGCAGTGGCCTTTGCTGACAACTCTTCTCACATCTTGTTCAGCGGTGGTGATGATGGATTAGTCAGAGTAAGTGGCTAAATGGAAACCTGTCTTGTTTCTGGCATATGAACCTTTGATATGAATTATTTATTTAATGATTTAATCTTTCAGTACTTGTTATATCTGGGTATGTTTTAAATACAGTTGAATAAATTTTCATGTCTTGTAGGTGTGGGATCGACGGACCTTAAGAGAGAGCAACCCAGCACCTGTGGGTACTTTTGGTGGTCATTTTGATGGAATTACCTATATTGATTCTAAGGTATTACAAGCATTGATTCAAATGAGAGAAAGAGAGAGAGAGGTTAAATATGTTTTGATACCCTCAAATAAAATAATAATAAAAATATCTCAATTTATTATACAATGATTGTTTGTATTTTTTTTACCTATTTGGTGTATGATATTGATAGGGAGACGCCAGGTACTTATTGTCCAACTCCAAAGACCAGTCCATCAAACTCTGGGATGTCAGGAAATTCTCACCAAAGGAGGGAATAGAGGTAGTGGGATATTTTCTAGGGCTGGGCAATAATATCGATATTTCAATATATTGCAATACAATGACAAAAAATATCGTATCGCAATATGATTTTGTAATATCGATATATTGGCACTAAGCTTTGATTAAGGAATTTTGTCTTTAAATATAGAAATGGACTTATGAAAGTTTGTTATTAAGCCAAACAGTAAGTCAGAAGTTGTTTTGTGAGAACATTTCAGAGCATAACTTAAATGAAATCAACAAGATTTTTTTCCGTGTTGGTTACTTACCATAGTTATGTACATTCTGCATGTTAATTAAAGTAAATATAGTAAGAAAATTCCATTTTTATTACATTGAAAATATTGCAATACATATCGCAATACAGTTAAAAATATCGCAATATATCGCAATACAAAATCTCGGGCCAATACCCAGCCCTAGATAAAAGCATGCAAAAAATTTTTGTCAGGACATGTACATGCATTTTCATAAAATTATGAAAAAAAGTTAAGAAAACTGATAATAAACCCCATCGTCCCAAGCCATGGTCCGTAGTCCGCATATATAGCTTTCTCCTTCCCGTGGCTGCTTGATCACAAAAAGAGTCATAATCTTGAATATTTACGCCTCTCTATTGTGACTTCATATTCAGTCAGTGGCCAATAGTGTTTCCATCGTAGTTGAAATCAACAAATGACGTCAACAGTATACAAGACATATTTCCTATACTGCGATTGGATATTGAAAGGTCGCGATAAAGTTCATCTTTCGACTATGCTTGACTCGTATTGTCAATATTCTAATGAGCTACGAAGAATAACCAAGGCCAGAATGGGAGAGGATATCGTACATTTTGGCCGTGGTTTGCGACGATGAATAAATCCTTGCGGAAGTAATAGTAAATTTTATACATGTTATAAACATACCTGAAAAGCCACATGAATACAGCAAATGTTGGAAGTCCAGTATAAAAGCGGGTCTTTGAATCATCATCTGTAATTTTCTGTAAACTCCATTTATGTTTTTTCACTTCTATTTGGAGCTCTTTCACCTTTTTCTTTAATGAGTCATTTTCTGCCATCAAAGGGTCAGTGTCACATTGCATACCTATGGTCAGTCATGACAAACATGATTAAAAGAAGTGTAAAAACGCCTTGTTCAATTATTGTTATATAAGGGCAAACATTTTGCAAATGTAAATATATACTGTATACAGGGTTATTTTTCGCCCCGTGTTATTTTTGCCCTTTCACATTTGGAAACAAGTTTGCCCGGCCATTTTAAAATTGCTCAGAAAGATTTTTTAAAAGATATTATACTAACTTTGAATTAGCCCTTTTTAAATTTGCCCACTTCAAACAATGGCAAAAGGGATGAAAATAAAATGGGGGCGAAAATAATTTCCTTGATGCAGTATTAAGGCCAAGCATAAAAAAAGTTGGTTCTCAGGCCATCTTTTTGAAAATCAGATGAGGCAGGCAGGTTTTTTATTTTATTTTTTATTTTCAAGATCATTTTACATTGCGACGGCAAATCGCACTAATTTCATTAAACCTTCAAAAATAGTAATTCATCTTTTAGTACTTTTGCATTATGTTTAGAAAGAGCTTAACTCATTATACATGTAATTAGTAGACTGGGTAGGTACGTCTGGCAAGATCAACTTTCTGCACATTGTCAACAGCAGTAAAAAACGTCAGCAAAATGAACAATACTTGAAATAGGGAATCTAAAATGGATTCGAGCAGAACAAGTTCTTTTTCATGAAAAGCTTGCTCAACAAACAACTTATGCATGGAGCCTTGGAGAAATCAGATTCTTTGAGATTCTGTAATGTAATTCACATCCGTTTGAATAATTATTAAGCTTGAGTCTCAATGATTTTCTTCATATACAGAATCTTGTTAAAAATTAACACTCTCTTGTTATTCCTGATTTTAGTATCTTTTAAATAGGGTTCAGATAATACTGTTTTCCATATGGAAATTTAAAGGACATTACGTTTTTGACTTCATTTTGAATTTTGCTCTGAACTGCATCTGTATTTTCAAACTAGATTAAAGTTATCATAACTTCCCACTTTTCTTAAATTAGTGTTTAGCTCAGTTTTAAACATACAATTCAAGATGGTGTTTTCAAACTTCACATATTGATTCAAACTTGCACGTATGATGCATCTCAGGATGAACACTACCAGACTTGCTTCGGATGCTGGATCTGACCTACATTTTCCAGATGAGTGACCAGGTTAAAGTTTTGGAGCAGGTCCATTCCTAAGGAACTATAAGACCTACTTGGACAAAACTTGCATGGATGATGATGATGCATCTAAAGATGGACACTACCAGACTTGCTTCGGATGCTGCATCTGACCTACATATTCCAGATGAGTGACCAGGTTAAAGATTTTGGAGCAGGTCTATTCCTAAGGAACTATAAGCCCTATCTGAACCAAACTTGCAAGGATGATGCATCTAGGGATTGACACTACCAATCTTGCTTCGGATGCTGAATCTGACTTATATTTATACCCCCTGCAAACGAAGTTTGGGGGGTATATAGGAATCACCTTGTCCGTCTGTCCATCTGTCTAGCTGTCCATTTGTCCGTCTAGCTGTCTGTCCATCTGTCTGTGCAAACGTGTCCGGTCCATATCTTTCTTACGGAGGGACACTAGAATCTACTACTCCACACAAAGATTGCCCATGACCTAAGGGTGTGTAATGACTTTGACCCAAGGTCATTTGGGGAAGTTCAAGGTCACTAGAAGAAAAAGTGTCCGGTCTATATCTTTCTTATGGATAAACTTGATTTAAAGTGATTTTTCACCAATTCTAAAGCTATTTACAACTAAATAATTTTATTTCAATAATTTATATATGTTTTATTTATTTGTGTACGGCATAAGAAAAGATATGAAATACATTTAATCATATTTAAGACTATTTCAAAATAAAGTGATTCTTGAAAGTTTGATTTCACTACAAAATATCGTCTACCCCCCTTTTTGAGAGCTGAAATTAATGATCATTAACTATCTAGAGCTGGAATTAAAATGATTAATCAATTACCATAGAACTGTTCTTTGTACTAAACCAAGATTTAATGGCCAAATTGCCATTAAAATTGAATTTAAAGGGTGCAAAATGTAGGCGGGAATCAGCAGTTAGAGTACGTGGTTCTTTGCATGGATGATGCATCTAGGGATGGACACTACCAGACTTGCTTCAGATGCTGGATCTGACCTACATTTTCATTCCCAAGTAACTATAAGCCCTACCAGAACCATCCAAGGATGGACACTACCAGACTTGCTTCAGATGCTGGATCTGATATACATTTTTATTCCCAATTAACTATAAGCCCTACCTTAACCAAACTTGCATGGATGATGCATCTAGGGATGGACACTACCAAACTTGCTTCAGATGCTGGATCTGACCTATTTATTCATTCCCAAGTAACTATAAGCCCTACCTGAATCAAACTTGCAAGGATGATGCATCTAGGGATGGACACTACCAGACTTGCTTCGGAAGCTGGATCTGACCTATATTTTCATTCCCAAGTAACTATAAGTCCTACCTGAACCAAATTTGCATGGATGATGCATCTAGGGATGGACACTACCTGACTTGCTTTGGATGCTGGATCTGACCTTTATTTTCATTCCCAAGTAACTATAAGCCCTGCCTGAACCAAACTTGCAAGGATGATGCATCTAGGGATGGACACTACCAGACTTGCTTCGGATGCTGGATCTGACCTATTTATTCATTCCCAAGTAACTATAAGCCCTACCTGAATCAAACTTGCAAGGATGATGCATCTAGGGATGGACACTACCAGACTTGCTTCGGATGCTGGATCTGACCTATTTATTTCCAAACACAAGCAATTTAGCTGCATCACTATTCAAGATATTCTGATCAAATTTTATACACATACAAATTTTCATGTTGCTTTACTAATATCCATGGCGGTGCATTCATGTCCTATGGACATATTTCTAGTTTAACCACAAAATCAAATCCCTACAAACCAATATTTTTCGTCAAACCTCAAAAATTTGACCCCACACAAAAATATGTGATTTTACAGTATATACAAATATTGAATTTTTATATTGTAGTGTGTAAGAAGAGAAGGATTAATGGTGATTCCTCGGTGATGACCTACAGAGGTCACTCTATCCTACACACACTGATCAGGTGTCACTTCTCCCCAGAATACAGCACCGGCCAGCGGTACATCTACACTGGCTGTGCCACGGGGGCTCTCGTCAGTAAGTATATGTAGAAAAAAACAGGAAGGTGTCAATCTCTATCAAAATATACATCATACAATGTGTTTGCACTTTTATATTGGCTGATCCACAGGAGCACTTGTCAGTAAGTTTATGTAGAAAGGTGAAATTATGTACAGACTCAAATACCAGTAAAGTGTCAAAAGAGGAAATTTGAAACTTATCAAAGTTATCTTTCTTGTATTGAGTACTTTAATACAGACAAGATGCAAATTTAATTATTTAGAATTTTAGCAAGCTACCACAATAAACTGCTAACATAAGCCAAAGTTAGCGTCTCTGCATTTAATATGTATTTTTGCTGTGTCCAGTACTTCAGTTCAAATCAGAAAAATATTTTGACCCCCAGTCTTCATTACAGCTTGAAAAGTAATCACAATGGTACATTCAATGATTAAATCCTAGAGAAGTACCAAATCTCAGAAATTCCTTAATTTGAATGTAGTAATTCTCCATACGTAGAGACTTTTGTAATAATTCATTAAAATAAACTTATGTAAATATGTGTTGATATTTCAGTTTATGACTTGTTGACTGGAAAAGTGGTGTCCAGACTGAAAGGCCATGCCTCGTGTACTAGAGATGTTTCCTGGCATCCCTACGAGAACATCGTTATGACCTCATCTGTAAGTCTGGGGCATTTTAATAAATTATTCATCACAATTCTTTCTTCATGATTCAAGAAAAAAATTCTTAAAATTAATTTATCGTATTTAAACTATGGGGTAGTTGAGATAGATAGGTGGGGATGTAAATGTTTTACTGCATCTAAATGATTCCTTAATTAGCTTTGCAACCTAAAAATCCTTTTAATACAAAATAAGAGTGCACACTGTCTGAAATATTTAGAAACATAAATTTCTATATTGTTAATTTTTTGTAATAAATTTATATTCAGAGATGTGCAAAGGGGCATAACTTAAAAAAATAATGATCAGTTATGGTAATGTTAAATACCTTGCTTATTGTACCTACCGTTTTTTCCACAGTGGGATGGTACGGTGAAGAAGTGGGACTACCAGCACGAGGAGGAATCAGACGAAGAACTAGAGGAGGATTATAATGTGTTCGACGACAAGAAACGGAAATGTACGCGAACCACGAAACACGAACGGGTATCAAAACAACGGGTGTTGTGTGGAAATCGTCAAGGCCTCTTTGAATGATGCTGTCGACAATTAAGTATGGATTTCCACCATTTTTACCACTAGTTCCTTATAAACATTGCTCAAGAAGGAGAGTTACAAAAGAAAAATACTGACAAATTCATCATTCTGTTTATAGTTGCTTTTCATCATGTGAATGATTTGGGGGTACCAGTGTTTTTTTGTACACTGTGGAAGTCTTTATAAATGTGATTGGACATAAACTTGATTTTATAATGGACTCATTAACATTTTGTATGTCATGTTTTTGAAATGAGGTCGCTTATTACAAGCTTACTCAGAGTTTTGAAGGTACTACAGTATGGTAGTTTTACCTCTATTATGTATAGCCTAGCTATACGTTCTTTGTACATATGAATTACCATAGATACTGCTTGTAACATATACTTGTATATATTTATGTATGTATAATTTTGTTATTTAATAATTATCCTTTCACTGATTTTTTTGTTGAAGTGTTTCCTATCGTTTTACCAATAACACCAATTACAAGGGATTTTTTTTAAACTAAAAAATAAATTAAAAAGGACAGAATCTTACATAAATGAAAGAGAAATACCTCAATATTTTTTTTATCTAAGAATATATTTCTATTTAAAAAAGGTGATTTTTATCACTGAAAAACACACACTAAGGACCTTTTTGAAGTCCTTGTGTGTACTTGTAGAAATCCATTAAGGTTCATCAATCCTCTGATAAAGAAGGATAACTCTAACTGAAATAAATGGCTTTTATTTCTTTAAAGAATATTCTTGTTAAAAAGTCATTTTTGTCCAATTTTGCCCAGCTAAATATGCAGGAATTGTGTGGCATGTACTGCATTATAATTATGAATCAATTTCTTTTTGAAAATCATAAATATTAGGAAGGATTTTATATGAATAAGAAGAGAGGTGATAACCTTAAATAATTGGAGGGTAGGTGAACCTTAAATTATCATGGTCAGTATATTCTACAGAGGGGTTGTATATGTGAAATCGAGAGTGCATACAGTTATTAGAATTGAAATTAATATGTGAGATTGATACAGCTTTCTTATTTCACAATGCATTGTTACCATGCGCAAAACAGATACATATACACGTATATATCTAAAACATGTATTATGCAGGAAAAAGAATTAACACAGATTAATGCAGATTTTGATAACCCACCCTTTATTCTATTCAAAAACTGGTCATTTAATGTGAAATGCTTGAAAAATGGTAATCTTTTGTCTTTGAAATGTTTCTGTACATGTATTTTTTTTCTGAAACATATTTCATTAATTTTTAACTGATATTTTTTTTTGCAACAAACTATGGAATCCTAGACTTGCAATTGTAGATCACTGTAGCTAACCAATACAATAGGTTTGATACATACATTCTGTTTCAAGGGTGGAATTTGTACAGTATAATATGATGAATCTGGCGATGGCCATTTCTGTTTATGGTATTATTAGTACATGTAAATATCAACCTGTACAATGTCAATAGTAGCCTATCGGAGTAGATCATGTGAAAATTTGTACTGTCAATTACATGTGTGTGTATATTTCACTGAAAAAGGCGCAATGGCCAGTATTAGATATGAAAGCCTGGGTATCTTTGTATAGTCTTTTGAGGATTGTTTTAAATATGTAATGATGAAGATCTTGTAAAGATACGTTTGTTTTATTTATGAGTTTGGTTATTTTTGTTTGCAGACTGTAGCCATTACTAATTATGTACGGTATGTTAAGGTCTGTTGTTTGGTTACAGTCCCTCTGTTATCATATATTGTCATATTTTTAAAATGTAGTAATTTGTTTTGATTTGCTTATTTTTAATCACATGAACAATGACAGTTTAATCCGTCTGTTTAATAATACATTTAAACCTATTATGTTCGTTTTTTGGCATTGAAAGAAAAAATCTCGGATAGATCTAGATATTCACTTGATTCCTGATAATATTTATCGGTGTTACTTGGTATTAACATACATGTAAGCACTTTTTTTTAATTTTCACAGTTAATTTTATAAGGGGGGTGGGGGAAGATTTTCTGTGAATTTCAGCTGGTGAATGGGTGTAAGTTTGAAATATCCCTATCAATTATTCAGGAACTTCAAATATGTCAATTAGCATTGGTCATATAGAAAAACCCAGTGATGTGATTCTGATACAAGCTGAAAATTACAATTCGATGCTGCTCAAGTTTAGATAAGACTGTCTGTTACTGTAATTCTTTTAATGGTTTGTTTAATTTATGCTGAAAGTGTATGCTTTATTCATAAGAACAGAACTGTTATTGTGTATGTACTATACAATGTACCTAATGTTCTACTTGCTCTTCTCAAGAACTGATGAAACATTAAAAGAAATTTAAAAATATTCATTTATTTTGTCTAAAAAAACCCTAGATCATGATTTTGCTTTCAGTATTCAAAAAAATGTATTCTAAAGGTATTGTATTATGATGATAGATACAGGTAAAAGAGGAAAAAAATCAGCAACAAAGAGTAATAAACTAGTATGAAGAATATTTACTGATATTGTAGAAGTTCTGTGATTTTGTTGTTATCATTTGATAAAAAATGTTGATAATTTGAATAAATAAAACCAATAATACATATTTGGTGTTTATTTCTTGTGTGTTTTTATACACATGCTTTCTTACAACAAGTGCTTGACTTATTTCTTCTGTTCTTATAAACACCGTCATACAATTATAAGATTACTTTGTAAATTCTGTAAGGTACAAATTCAAATCTAAAACATATTTCAGATCATCCTAAATGTTTGGGTACTGTTAGACTGTTAATATTTTTATACGCGCGTCTTAAGACAGGACGTATTATGATATAGGCTTCATGACCGTCTGTCCGTCAGTCTGTCCATTCCTGTCCGGCTCATAACTTGAATACTATTAGGCCTAGGATTATCAAACTTTGTGAACTGATACTTCTTGGGTAGACGGTGGGTCGCGCACAAAAAGTAGGTTGCTTTGACCTTTAATAAAGATGCTATAGCCAAATATGGAAAAATCCTGTCCGGCTCATAACTAGAAAACTATTAGACCTAGAGCTCTCAAACTTGGCAAAAGTATACATCTTAGGTAGAAGGTGTGTCGCGACCTATTTCAAGTTCACTGTGACCTTTAATTTAAGTTATTAAAAAAAAAAAAACTAAGTCTTTTAAATAAAAATGTAGTTGTATCCCTATTAAAAAATGTTAAATTGAGTAAAAACTTATTTTTTCATCATATACTTTACTGCAATCTGTAACAAATATTAATGTTTTGAGAGGAATTCAGTTTGTCCCATGGGCATAATTATCAAGCACTGGTCAAGGAGAATTTTGATAGCAAAAATGTGCATGTCAAATTAGAGAGAAATTAATGAGTTTATTGTCCGGAGCTAACTGGCAAGAGCATCTCTAGATCTGATCATGCAGTGTTATCTTAATTTATCTCTAGGGAGTTGGGGAAAAAGAAATGGCCTCATAAGTGCTTGTGTTAATTAAGAGTTCTTGATGGCTATAGTCTAGATAAAGATCTTTCAATTGGTGTAATGTAATTAAAATAAATTTATGTTTTAGTGTATGATTAATAATATAATTAAAACTACATGTAATTGTACATGTGTTCATTGAAAAAAAAATAACATTTCAAATTTTATGAATTTGCAACAAATTGCAGTCATGTCTCACTTAGAATTTTATAGTCTAAAGAATAATTCATTTTTGCTTTTTTTAATTAGACTGTAGCATTTCCATTATTTCATAATATATGCAATAAACAATTTAAAGCTGCAGAATATTATTTGTTAAGCTCTAACACAACCAATTTAGAATTATATGATATATTATTTGTTATAATTAATCCCTATACTGTAAGTCTCTTAGAGATGTATGTACAATATTTTAAACATGATAAGAAATGGAAATATTATCATTGAAATCTGTGTCAATCTGTTAATCAAGGTTACTTGATTTTCTTGCACCCCAACCAATTTATGAGTATTGAACAATATATTTGACGGGCGTATCATGCTGTGGCGGGGCACTTTATTTTCTTTTGGGGTTTTCAATGAAATTGTGCACCTATGCAGATTGGGGAATAAACAAAAATTAGACCACAATGCACACCTGAGAAAGTTTAGCTCATTTGTTTTTCAGAACACTAAAATTTTTATATTCCCTAATTTTTATTACACCAGGTACATGTAATCATTCAACAGAAATGCCCTGGTACTGCAAATCAGTTGCATCTATCTGCACTTTGGAAGCATTTCCTTGTTTACCTCTTGGGTTTCTTTTGTGTAAACTAAATCCTTCTCAAAAACTAGTACTCAAATTCTTCCCACTCTGAATCTTCAGTCAAATGTTCCTGGACTAAAAATTTTGAATTTTAAGATTTTACTACAAGAACAGAATTTCAGTTTATAAGCTTAAATTTATTTCATAAAAACAGCATTTGATCCATCAGTCAAAAATACAATTTTATATAAAAATATAGAAATTTGCATCAGATAACAGCACAATAATCAATGATTGGATATTTCTAGAATGTCTATAATTATACATGTATATACACAATTTTTGCATTGTTCATGGCACTTGGTCCTTGCAAAGAATAAAATTCCTGCCAAGCTAAAAATCACAGGTAATCAAATATGTACAAATCTATAACATACCAGTAAAAAAGGTATTTCCAACAAACTGTTGAACTTTTAACAGTACCTACCAAGCTTTTCAAATTTGCACAATTCAGCCTAATTTTTATACATGTAAATATTGGGTGATTTCAAATTCTACTAAAATGCAATTTAATCACACAAGTTAATCTACTATGTTAAGGATCAGCGACTATCAATGGTACATTTATTAGAGTGTATAATGTATACACTAGCTCAAAATGAATAGCATCATTTTAAATTTATGAAGGCATGCATATAAATGTGAAAAGATTGGCTGATGTAAGGTTGCTGTAAATGTTAATGTTTTGATTAGCTTTAAATGTGTTGGTTGCTGTAAATGTAAATGTGTTGGTTGCCGTCAGTTTGAATGTGTTGCTTGGCTGTCAATTTGAATATGATGGTTACTGTAAATGTGAATGTGTTGGTTGCTGTAAATATGAATGTGTTGCTGGGCTGTAAATGTGTTGCTTGCTGTAAATGTGAAGCTTAGCTGTAATTGGGAATGTGTTGGTTGGCTGTAATTGTGAATGTGTTGCTTGGTTGTAAATGGGAATGTGTTGCTTGGCTGTAATTGTGAATGTGTTGCTTGGCTGTAATAGTTAATGTGTTGCTTGGTTGTAAATGGGAATGTGATGCTTGGCTGTAATTGTGATTAAATGGAAATGTGTTGCTTGGCTGTAAATGAGAATTGTGCTGGTAAGGTTGCTGTAAATGCGAGTTTTGGTTGTTGTAAATGGATATTTGATGGTAGCTGTAAATGTGAATGATTACTGCTGTAAATGTGAATACATTTGTTGCTGTAAATGTAACTATATTGGTTGCTGTTTCACAGTATTAATATCCTGGATGATTGTGAAAGCAAATTTAAAAAAAATCACAACAATTATCACAGGTTTCTGAATTTTTAAGTCCCCAAAGCTCTTATTAACATGGTTAGTTGAAAGAGGGGTACGCTTTCTGCAATGAAAAAAAATATATATTTGTTTCTGCACTGAACATTATGTACCAATGGTTTTCTTAAATGTATTCAATAACATGTACTATATATAAAACACATAAACAAATCAACATTAGTATTAAAATACCTCCCTTACAAATAAATATGGTGTTACATGTAATACATCTTGTGCGGATTAGATATTACTTCTCATATTTACAAAAAGTATATATCTACACAGAGATTCAGTTAAAATGAAGACTTTGCTACAATTCATAATGTCAAAGCCCATCTGACTTAAAGTAAGTAAAATCTTCAGGCAAATATTTTATTATCAATCCTTCCTCTAAAAAAATTTAATCTAGCAAAGTATTCTGATAGGAAATAACACTTTTTTACAGCCGTGAACAAGTGCCTACATGTATGCTGTAAATGACTCCCAAACTTAGAAATGAGATCAACCAAAAACAAAACCAGATTTCAATATCAAATGTTAAAAGCATCTCCTGAATAAATTTTAACATGACTAGATGTCTTTGAAAAACATATATGGCTAAATCTGATTCTTCTGACTTGGACAATGCATAACATATTTTTTTTCAAAATGATTGCCACTCAAATGAACATACTTATAAGAAATATTGGTCAATCTAAACTTATTCACACTGGAATATATCTGGCTATAAAATTAAGACGTACAAAGTATAACTGTTTAACCATCCAAGTTAAAAAAAAAATGACTTCACACACACATATATTTCATATATGACTCACAAAGCCAGTCTGTATTATGAAGACACTTCTTGTTTGAATGAATAAGACGACCCATTGACTTTAGTGTAGGATTCGGTAGACAGTGCAGGGGATGAGATTGGTGATTCGTTGTGCTGTTGAATGGCCAGGTGGTCGATATTTGACGTCATTGCGGATGCTGTCAGGAGATGGTCAGCAGTGGACAGGGGCGGGGTTGGCGTCTGTATGCTGTGGTGTATTCCTAAATTTAAGGGGCTACCCATAGGGGAACCCTGGCTGTTGTTGGGGGAAATGCAGGTGTGAGGGGATGGGATGGTGGCCGTGGCAATGGAGAGTACGTCTGCACTATTGGAGATCTGGTCACTGAAGTTGTTGACCATCAGGGATGGCTGTAGTGTGGTGGGGGTCGTTGATCCTGTGCTTCCATTCTCTGGAGCTGCTCCTGTTAAAACATAAGGTAGTTAGGTTACTGATTCTAGAATGATATTTTCTATCCACCAGATTGCAAATCCTAAATCTTAGTCTTGAAAAATGCAGCGAGAAATACATGAGATGGAAAATTCGGAAATAAAAAAAATGTTTAAACCACCAGAAAAAGAATTATACAAATTCCTCCCAAAGTCTATGTCTAATTATTTAAAAAAAATTGCATGGATTTTAACTCTTTTGACACACTTGTTTCCTTCTTTAGATTACACAATACACATTTTATTCTATGCATGCATCATTCATCTATGTCTATAGACCCTTTCATGGTAACTGAAGAACTACTCTTTTGCTGGGCAAAATGATATTTTTTTGGTGAAATATGACATAAAAGCAATTGTTTAATATACATCAATTAATTATCCATCAACAAAAATTTTGCCAAATTTCATTAATTTGTCCTTCAAAAGAGTATAGTACCACAGTAATCTTGAAAGGACAAATTCAGAGAGAAAATTTCACTTGCCTCCAAGTAACATTTCCTGCAGAAGATTGTCAATCCTTGCCATTCCAAACAGTTTGGCAAACTGCACCTGCTCTATCATCTGCCAGGTGATACTTTGTAGAGGAGGCAACATCAGCAGGATCTCCCCAAAGCGTCCCCTGGTGTCGTACTGGCGGTCGTTAATGTAGTCCTCCAGATTCACTTGGACCTGGTAGCGGAAGCTTTTGATTTTCTGGGGATCACTAAGTCCTTTGGCATCTGTCAATAAATATGTTTTTTTTAAATCAATATTGATATTGTACATGAATCAAAATATAAACAAGAAAAGGGAATAAAAACAACAAATATGTAACAAACAAAGTAACCAAAACAATATAGGTCAAAGATAAAAAAAAAAGAAACCAAAACAAAGACACAGACACAGACCCTCCTCCCCCTCCAAAAAACTGCACAGAGCTTAATAGTACTTATGTAAGTTCCTACTGTCATCTGGCCTTTCAGTTCTGTAAATTTACTGCCAGTAAGCTATTAACACATGAACTAACCTGGATCGAAGAAAACAATGGCTTTTAAGCAAGCGAATTCTGAATCATCCATCTGGACGTCTTTCATTGGCTGGACCAGTTCATCCAGGATTCTGCTGGCAACACGACCAATTTCCACTTCCGGGGTATTTCTGGGAATGATGGCATCATTGCCTAGCAACAAAACATCCTTGACCCCTAAAGATCGTCTGGCCACACCCATAATTAAATGCTCCCCAGCATGTGCTCTGAGCAGTGCAACCTGTGAAAATGATTTTAAAATTTGTTATGGTAGTCACTTCTTCAAAGAGGATACAGAAAAACTTGTTTAGTACGAACACAGATATAGCAAATTCACGGATGTGGTGAAGTTATCTTGGATCCCAACTATATAAATTTAACGAATTCCTTATACAGATATAACGAATTATGGGTATTGCAAAGTAATTTAACAGGTCCCAGTGATTTCGTTATAACCGAGTTTAACTGTATATTAGAATATTATCACCTTTAAAATTAAAGATGACAATATTCTGATACAGTTACAGTAAAACTTATCTATTCTACGTACATGTATTGTATCTTTGGAAATCTTGCCTAATATGATATAAAATTTAAGTCCCTTTGTTTCATTAAATTACATAATCTGTTGGATTTCTAAGTTTGGATTAGACAAGTTCCCCCTGTATTTGGTTCAATATTTACCTGATCATCCAGGGCCAGTTCACAGAAGCAGGGGATGTATTTGGCCCACTCTACCAGAATAAGCAGCTGCTGTTTCATTGACTCACAAACATCATTAGCTGTGGCTACCAACTTCTGGGACAGGTCTACGTTCATAGGGGAAGGAGTGATCTATAACAGCAAACAATAGGAGTGAGTATAAAACTGCTCCTCAGTCATATTCCAAAAGGCTTTTTAACCAAAAAATTAATGTTAGCTATGTTTTTTGAGCAAGAAATTTTTTACTTTAATGATTTTGTAATAAGAAACATAGGCAACTCAATCAAGTTGTCCCTAACAGTTTACCTCTACAAATAAATTCTCTTGGTTTTTTTTTATCATGTATAAGGAATAAAGATACAGATTTTTCAAAGTAGCTTTTCGTACTGATGAAATTTTTTCAATTTAAAAAGGTGCATAAATATCACAAACCTGTCTGGAAAGAATTTCTGCATTTAACAGTGTACTGACAGAGAGCGAGTTTGTCTGGTTCACATCCTCATAACTGGTTCTCCTCACACTGATTCTATCTCGCTCGTTCTGTACAGCTACGGAGATATAAAAAATGTCTTTGTAAAGAACATCATTTTTTAAACATGAAACTTTTTTAAATTAAAAAAGGACAGAGAAAATAAGTAGACTGAGATATTTAAAAAAAATTTCAAGTGAAGTTGTTTAAAAATATTTGCTTCAAAAAGAAAAAAATAAAATAAAAATAAATTTTCACATATAGCATATCTCAAAATGCACAAGTTAAAAGGGGCTTACACGCATACTTTTTTTTTCTGAATCATGATATGGTACAATAAATAAATACAGTGTATACAGTGTTACAATTTAGTTAATACTTAAAAGACATCAACTCCAACTTAAACTTAAGAACATCATTAAACAAAATACTGTAATGAGTGAAACAGTTCACTCTTCATAAAAAAAATTTATATCTTCACTCAGAAGTAAAGCTCGGCCCTGCAATCTTACCTTCTTTCTTCATTCCTGCCCGGAAACACTTTCGGAGACGACAGTATCGACACTGATTTCTCTTGTCTTTGTCCACGACACAGTTCCTGCTGAAGCGACACGAGTAGACGTGGTTCTTCCTCACGCTGCGTCTGAAGAATCCTTTGCATCCGTCACAGCTGGAAGCTCCGTAGTGTTTTCCCGTGGCCCGGTCACCGCAGATGGCACAGTACTGGCTCATGCCTTGGGTGGGGGAGGTACTCCCTGCTGAGGGCATAGGGCCCAGAGCCCCCATCGTCATCTCCGGGGAATCTTTAAAAAATGAATAAATAATTTGTTAAAAATTTTGTTGAAATCCTTAAATAAAAGAACAAACACACAAAACAAAGGGAAAAAAAACAAACAAAAAAAAACCCAAATGCTAAGATTGGACTCAGTTTCATTAAAATCTCTCAATTTGTTCTCAAAATTTAGAATGGCAAAAAATTTTAGATGTCTAAGTCATGTTCAAGCATCTTTACTTTTTTTTTTACCTGGGTCATATTCATAATAATACTGCTGTTGTGTGGCTGCCTCTAGATAGCTGTAGAGAAAGCTATCACAGTCTCTCATTGTCATAGAATAGACCATTAAAACAATGTTACAGGGTTCTAATTCACAGTCACTAAGGACTACTTCTCAGACTAGCACCGAAAGTAGGAAAACGAATTCTACATTTCTCCCGAGTTTTATACTTGCAGCCCATGACAGTGTCTTGGTACTGAATTAGTCACATGATGTCAACAATGCCCCTCTAGACACACCTCCCCCCAGACCTGGTAAAACCTGAATGGACTATTGCTTAATTGTTTATCTTAACCCTCCACAAAAGAGATAAGGACTTATGGGAAAAGTGGTTATTTTATATATACAAAACAGCATCAAAAAATTAGGTGCCCATAAAAACTCAGCATAATTAAAATGAAATAGAATCTTAAAAAAAAATTTCTATGAATTCATTTTCATTTTTTTTTTCTATTTGAATAATCATTTTTATATGGTACTTTGTTTGTTTTATTTCTTTAACTAGGCTGTAATAATTATTATCTATTGTTATCAGTGGGTGCCCGATAAAGGACTTGAGAAATATTTGTGCGTGTGTGTGGTAACCTGAGGAATGCAAACATGATTGACACGGAAACAAGTGGATTCACACCTGAAACTGTTACAGTAGATGCCTTTATCTACCAATATTTGTTCATACTGATTAATTCTTGTTGATTTTTGAATTAATACCAAGCTACTGTCAGAGACTTATACATGACTTACACTGCAGGACCTGACACAGACAAATTGAGATGGAACAAGATCAGAATTATTTTTTTCATCTCAATTTTTTTTAAGTCAATAATGTTTTTGAAATAAGTGTACTCTAAGCTAAAAAATGTTTTAATTGCTTACATCCTCCCTCGAACCACTTATAATTAGAACTAAAGAAAGAATTTGTATTTAAAACTAAATTTTATTTTCATGCATTCTTTAAAAAAAAGAAACTGAACTTAATTTTATTTTTATTTTAAAAAAAAAAGAAGGTACAAACCAAAAAACAAAGAAACCCCTGAAAAATAATCATTTCCATGGTTTACCTCAACACCCCCCTCCCCCCATTTGATCAAGAAATCTTAGTCATATGTTCATGCACCTGAAATATAAACAATAGCATGACATTATTTTTTGAGACATCAAATTTTCCCTCGCGTTTTTCAAAAATAAAAACTAAATTATATTTTACATTTCTTTGGTTCAGGAAAAACGGAATGCTTCTGGTCAAAACATTTATATATATTCCATGATTTTTATACATTCCACAGCTTACAATTCCAATGTTTATAATTCGATCAAAACCACAAAATTGATAAAATGGAAAACATGACCTCTATTCACTCTAAAACTACCTTACACGAAATGTATTTAAAATAAACTTAAAATCAAAAAAAAAGAAAAGAAAAAAGATGAATAACAATCCATCATGAGAACTGAATGTTACTTTAAATCAACAACTACATTTAAAAATACTTAAATATGCATTGCCATTGCAAGACTGAAGCTTCAATTAAAGAACACGGCTTACTAAGGGCCTTATTTGGCCCTTTGAATTTCCGAAAAAATCAAAACTGCCCAAATAGTTTAAATTTCTAATGGACCCTTGGTCACTGCATATCAATTAAAAATGACAATTTTCTTTCTAGTCCATTATGATGTCATTAAGTGTGTCATTTTCCTCAAATCTGAACATTTCTTTAAAAAACGCCAAAAATTACCGAGTACTCTAAGTGTTTTTCAATATTTTGAATAGTCCCCAACCTCTGATCTAAAATGTTTATAAATAATGATGAAAGAATGTATCAGAAGATTCTTGTCCAAAAATTTTTTTGGTAGAGGTAGACTCTTATATATATTATATATTTTCATATTAAATTAGCTAAAGATGTTCAAATTCATCTTTCTATTTTCTTCAAAATTCAAGAATATTGTAATTTCACAAATCCTATTTTGAAATTACTGAACTCTCAAAGGAAACCTTTTTTTTTTATTGTAAATGAATAACTAACTCTTTAACTTTAAATTGATGGACATTTGAACTCAGTCAGTTAATTGGTATAAGGGACTGACTCACTGAGGGCCACTTTATGGAGTTCGTGAACCTTGCTAACTTTAAATTGTAGGCAAGCATGCAATCACTGAATGTGTCCACTATAACATAAAGAATAATTTTTTTCAGTCACTATCTATCTTTTTAATGATTTTCTTTTCACTCAAAACATTGATTGCAATTAGGATTTTGTATTGTTTACAAGATGTTAAACTTCAACTGATGTCACGAAATGTTAATTGTTTTCAAAAAATAACCCTTTAAGGACTAAAGGAAGATGAAATAAATGTATCTATATAGGAAGTTGTAAAATATTTGATTTTCTACATCACTTTCAAGTGAAAGGCACATGATTTTTCAAAAAATGATCAATTCACGAAGACTATAAATTTGATTTTATTAAAAATTGTTATATGGCATTTTTACTGGAATGCAGTTTTCTATAGAGATCCATTTTTTTTCTTGAACCCCATATTATACTACAAGTAGCAACATTTCATCAATCAATATGACAAAAAGGAAAACTTTTATTAACTTCATGATGCATTTTTTTTCATTCACCAGTACACATGTACTCTGAAAACCACTTTACCATCCATTCATCTGCACACAAGGCAAAATGAAACAGTCCAAGGTAAATACTCTGGAAAAACCAAACTGAGACTCGCATAGAAAATGTGACCTCCAAATTCTTGTCAACCCAACCTCTATCAGGGGGATCGAGGGATATTTTGTCAAAGAGATGTCTAAAGTTGCCAACTACTTGAAATATCTATATCAGTAATATTCTCTGTTTAGCCGTTTGAGTGGTTCTACGGATCAGGTCTATTGGGTTGTTTGTGCAGATTATTGAATCCATAAGTCCCAAAATGCCTTTCTACTAGAGTTTTGTCCAAGTCGAAATAATCTGTTTTTACCTGTAGAATCAGGTGTGTCTTAAGATTGATAAGCATTGCCCAAGATAGCAGTATGATATATTCTTATATACAGTTGTATATCTTGATAGGACTTTTCAAAGTTTAGATTATTTTACTATATAGTCCTTAATCAAGATAGACTATCTTGTATAAGGACAGTATTAAACTTAATACTCTTGAAGTTAAAATATTATATCTGAGAAGAGATGAGGTTACTGATAATGGCATAAAAGTCAAATCATATAATAATCTTTCAAAAATGAAAGTGCAAACTACATGTATATGTTCTCATAATGAAAATGCATCTACCAATCTTCAATGTAGATGTATCTAGTTAACTTTTTTTCAGAGCTCCACACCTCTGTACCACAATAAAAAAATTAATATATCTAAATTTACAGAACTGGAAATAGATTTCAAAAACCTATTATTTACCATAACCCCCCCCCCCCCCTTTACTTAAAATTGTAAAGTTTTAGAAAAAAAAATTATGTGCAATATGCAGTATTCAAACAATTGAACATTGAGTATAAAATAGTAAATGATATAGAATTATAATATTTAGCCATTTAAAAATTCTTTTGGAAAAATTAGCACTTATTACTAAAGTATGAAACCTCAGCATCATTAGCTCTGTATTTATAATATTTAAAAAAAAGAGAGAAGAGAAAAAGAAAGATCTTATTTTCAGTATTCACATACATTAAACCCTATCAAACATTTAATGTGCAGAACAAACAAATTCAAACTATTGTTTGGTAGTATTACATTATTATCAAAAGATACAGGTATATAAACCTTTGGACAAAAGGCCAAAGACCAGGAGATTGATCACCAGGTAGACTCATTAAATACAGAATGCAATAACCTACCCAAATGGATATATGTAATCCCATCCAGATTCATTAGAGCCATGTTGATTTTTTACACTAAGACTTAAATTGTTCACAACTAAATAATTAATCAAACTGGTCTGCAGCAAGGAGCTGTGATGTGGCATTGATTCTAAATATAAATCTTGCATGCAGTATATAGATGCTCAATGTTGATGAATATAGGTAGGATAAGGTTAAACACTTAGGTACGTCAGGATTTAATCTGATAACACAATTATCATGTCAAATGTAATGTTTAATTAAGCACGATAAAAGTACCTGTATGCTAAAAATGGGGTGGTATAAATATTAAATCATTATCAAAATCATATTTAAAACAATTATCCTAGCTGTGTTAATTCTTAATTCTTTTCTTCTTAATATTAAAAAAAGTTCTTAAAAATGTAAAAAATAATCTTAAAATATTGTTAATTATAATGTAGTAAAAGAATGTAAAGATCAAAAATATAATTGATTGTAGTTTTACATCGCTAATTGCAAAGATTTTCTTTCTTTCAAATCAGGCAATATCCCTATACTCTAATGAAGGCTGACTTAAAATTTAGACCTATGATCGACACTATATACAGAAACATTGAGCAGTATAAGGGATCATTTAGTTCCAATAACTTTTGTGGCATGGGGTCTTGACATTTACCTGGTATTCAATTTTTTAAGGTCCACAACTTCCAATTAAAGTGCTAAACGCTTGGCAAAGGAACACAGTTCCTTCCCATTTTTTTTTTATCAACTCAAGATTGTAGCAGCCACTGGCTTTGAACCAACAACCTTTGACTAATCTTGGAGAGAGTGCTCTACCGAGTTACTATGAGGGTTAAAATCAAAATGTGTATTCAAAGTGTACAATATGTATGTATCTAGAATAGTTACAAATAATATGCCAGTTTTCTTTCTTTCCGTAATCTTCAAGCATAATAGATAGTATTATGAAATTACTGGCATATCAAGAATCATAAACTACTACATTTGTATTCATTTATAAAATTTCAGAAAAAGACAAGAAGTGATTTGTCACATATATACTTGTCAGAATAATTCTTGATAAGATTTGTGACAAAATGTGATACACATGCAGGTATTGAGATAAAGATCAAGTGGTTTTTCTTCTAATGTCATTTAAAGAGAACCAATAAAAGATTGCTGTTTTCCAAAAATCATTTATCCTTTTAAAAGTCTTGACTATATATCCACATTGGAGCATGAATTTTATCACCATAATGGTATTACAGTAAACATATATCTAGTAGATAATTTCATTAATTTGGTTAAAAGGTTTACAGGTAAATTAAAAAGAATTATTAAAATAACTGAAACTTGAAAAATGCTATTCAAATTCAAACAATTTAAAAATATATATATATTAATGACTTCATTTTATTTTGTAACACATCATTTGATTGGGTAAAAGATTTTATCCATTTTGTATAACATAACTTGCCTAAGTCACAATGAGTTACTTCAAAAAGGTATTACTCTGCTTGACGTTACTTTTAAAATATGCTATATCTAAAGCTTTTTTCTGGAGGAGAAATTGTCTCATTGTCTACACTGAAATTAAATTATAAAGTGTAAACTGTCCCAAGTTCTGTTATATCCTATAACATAAGTTGGAATAGGCTTCATCCTTTAGTTAAATAATATACAGCTGAACTTCGGTATCACAAACTCTGATATCTCCAATACCATGGATATGTCGAAGTGATTTGGAAGTCCCAACTACATATTCTTTAAGTATTTAACCTTCAATATCTCAAATCCGCGGATATCTCAAAGTTTTTTCTCATTCCTATCAGATTTGAGATATGAAGTTTGACTGTACTTTGATTCTGGTTTCAAAACATATTTGTTAAAAAATCATCAAAGTGATGAATGATGAAATCACATCCTCCAGCGAGATTATAAGAACACAGCAATAGTCAACAGTAATTAAAGATGGATGATAATCTGTACCCAAAAATATTGAATGCATGCATGTGCAAATTTTTAATATGCATTTGTATGGTTTAATGACTAATATATGTAATGTATGTATGTATCTGTATAAAACATTCAGCATAACATGACAATTAATGCTTGTTGTTGAGGGACAGAAAATTTTCATCCCAAATAAGAAAACCAAAGCCAGACTGACAATGGTTTTCCTCAGTTAAAGTTTTAAATGTGTATTTTGTAAAGGAAATTTTAAAATACACAGACATGCAAAGGAAATGCAAATTTTTGAAATACATACTATTTAATTATCAATTTTAAAATGTCATAATTTTAAGATTGCTATAATTATTGATAGGTAATTGTGTTTATCATAAAGTCTGAATGCAACATCTGTCTGATCATAACAAAACTTAATGATATTATCCTTAATACAAATTTCAATGAGTTTGAAAGTCAATCTGATGTAATAATCCATCCTCTTATATTTGTGTTTATTTTACAAGTCCATGAGAAATAAACATTACGATGCCACCAAATATGACAAGAGAGTCCATAACAGACCGGTGGGGGGAAATCTTCTCACGGTCCCCTCACCTGCCAAACATATCCCCCTCAATCTCTTGTGACTGACCAGAGAATCCTCCCTATCTTACACAATTCATCACTTGTTTTTGTGTGATGAACGGTAAATGATTTGGTACTTATCAGATATTTGTGGCAAGTTTGATACCTTGTAAACCCAGATCAAACAGACTGGACAAGCCCTTATCTGCAGAGTTTGAAAGTCTGAGCCTAGAACTACTTATTTACTTAAGTATTTCTTATCTACGACTTTAAATAACTGTAAACCATAAATTATATCAATGATTATTAAAAAGACAAATAAACAAAGATTAATCATTAAAGGGGAGAGAAATACAAAATAAATTAAAATGTGACAATTAATTAAATTACATCAATTAAGCATTAGTCTAGTGTAAAAAAAATATGCAGTTCAAAATTTTAATTACTAAAGGGATGCTTAAGGATGAACTATAATATATATAATTTAACATATATATTTATCTTGTAATACTTTTAATCTACAATGTAGGTAAATCAAACAAACACTTATCTACGAATTATCAATCCGACTTATCAAAGGGGAGATAAACTCTCTGCTGAGGCTGTAGCTGTTATCTCCCTTTATATCACTGACAATGATGTTGTACCAACCTCAGATGGGCCTGCTACATACAAGTATCTACATGTACATTTACATTACTTGGAAAGGAATTCATTTATCACAATTTTTTGAGTATTTTTATCTTTCTGTTACAGTCTGGTGACCTTTCTGTAAAGATTCTCAATAGATTTTTGTCAGATTCTACAAGCAATTACACATATCAGCAGTTTTTCTTAGCTGTAATATTTATCAGAAGCATACCCACCCAAAGTCCTTGAATTTTATCAAGAATATAAGGGCCTCAAATAAGCTCCCCGTCAAATTTTCTTTCATTTTTGTCATGGTCAGCAGAAAAATAAAAAGCAATACACATTTACAAACTTAATACCTACACGACTCCAGATACATAGATCCTCTTCCTTTAAAAAATAAACGGACACACTCATGTAATAACATGAATAATACAACTACAATTCTTACTATGACTCAAGTACCTTTAAATAATCACTTAAAAACAAAAAAAAAATTCATATAAATTTGTATGATTTATGATCACCCTTATTTAATTATCGTGAGAAAAATTATTAATTTAGAAAAAATTTCCATCTGTTCCTGGTGTGACCACACTATTAGCAGGAAAGGGTGGAGGTGGTGTATACTATATTTTTAACTTCACTGGATGAAAAATCAATAAAACCTTCTTAGTATCCATATCTTTTTCCTCTTGTGGCATTATTAACTAGAAGTATCAGAGAGTACGTATCATATTTATGAGACACTGTGAGAATTATTTTTACCCACATATCTAGTGAATTTAAATAAGCAAAACCCTCAAAAACTGAAATTTGAAATACATGAATGTTTTTATCAGAAATAAGTTAAGATTTATAATTTTGACCAGAGTCTTTCAAAAATAGATGATTTTCTACAATATTTTTTTTTTTTTACATTTAAGAAATAAAAACAATAAAATTTCACTAAATTTCATTGCTGTTTTCAGCATTGATTTCTGCATATTGTTTTATGTAATTAATATCCTTTAAAAATAAAATTCATTGGTGATTAAAATGGTTCATTTCATTTTAAACATTATTAACAAATTTTTAAATATCTAAGAAAAATTTAAGCTTAAAAATTAAATATGCATGTTTTTTTTTTAAATATTATGAAATGAAGTCCCCATAAAATGCTAAGCTAAATAAAAAATCAAAACCTTAACCCGACCATAATTTCTCTTTTACAGTATTTTATGCTAGTTTTTCTAGAGAGCATCATCAGATGTAATATTAAATAATATTTATAATTATATTGAGGGAAAATTCTTTATGTATTCATAATGGGCATCAACATTTTATAAACAACCTCTTTCCCCTTTTAATGATACAGTTGGATTTCGTTATATTAATGCAAAAAAGTGTCAATAAAATTGTTGTCTATTTTCTACTCCTTTTCAATTACCAACATTTCCCATTCTCTGTGTAAAAACTTCATTAACTGAAAAATTTTTTTTTTGGTACAAGTTCTTTTATTTTCACTGTTAACACCTTAAATTAATTCTCAAAAATTTAGAATATGCACTTAATAAATTAGTTTTGCCTTCATGGAAGAAAGCGAATCACATATCTCATGATTCATATGAATCTCTCACCTTGGCAATTATTGACTCATTTCTATAAGATATGTAGGCCTAATGAATATTTATTTTTATCAATTTATTATTAGAAATGTGCATAAAGAATGTAAAACCTTTTTTTAAAATTTCAAACTTTAAATACCGGTAAAACATGTATTAAATCTATGTATATATTCATTTCAAACAGCACCCATGGAGTACTGGGTAGGTTGTTAAAATTCTCTTATGAATATTATCCTGGCCCAGTTAAAATCCCATTTCATTAACATTTTGAAATGTTCCATCAATATAATCCTTGATCCTCAGTAAGCTTTTATGACAAAAAAAAATTGGCTGGAAAAAATGGCTAAATTTTTTTCAAAATAAGTTTTAAATCTTTCTACTTTGTCAATGCATTTTAAAATCAGGTATGTAAATACAATTAATTTAATAAAAATAAAATAATTATTAAAGAGGCACACACATATATCACCTACCTCATTTTTTCTTTTTATAAAATATATTTATCCACAATGTTTGAAAAATATATAAATATTTACAAATTAAACCAGTGGAAATGTAATCACAAACTGACAAACTCTACATCTCATAATAAATATTTATAAATATGGCTAAAGCTTAATTATTAATTATCTTTGTACATTGGACATGGCATGAGGGAGAACAAATTTCACATCAGCTGTGTAAAGGGCAAAATCAGTCTAGGTTCCATTCATTAACTGTGCACTTTGACAACAGATAAATAAAGACGCACTCAGCCATAGTCTGCTCATCAGACATTACACAGATAAACCCAATCACCCCATACAACTTACAGCCACACGAAAAACACTACTGTCTACCGGGGAAAAAACTGTCCACAGTCACGCAGGGTACACAAAGGACACACACTGTTGATGGTGTATAGAACATATGCACCTTTGTAGCTTTATAAGTAAATTTAAGAGAACACGATGAATATAATGTGTACCGTATTAGTTAAACAAAGACTGTACTTGGAATTAATTTGGTAGATGTGGATATGTACAAGTTAATTCTACACTGTGGGGTCACTTATTGTCCAAGCAAATTAAGTTCTGCAGAAGTACATTTTTCAAATGCACCGTATACAACGGGTAACGCGGGGAGTCGCTAAAAAGTATGGGGGAGTCGTTTTCAGCATATGGGGGAGTCGATTTTCACCGCTTCAGAGTCAGAAGAGAAAATGTCTTAATTATTAATTTTTATAAAGTCTACCCTGAAGTTTGAATAGTTGTATTTGAAAGATTAACGTTTGCTTTTGCTGTTTTAACTGTCATAGTCCCTACACAAGTCGTAGATTGTGCAAACTATCCATGTTTCTGAAATCTGTCGAATAGTTTCGAAGTGTTTGAGAAAACTAGACTTATATGCTAGCCGGACAAATGACCAACAGAAAGCTTATTTACTGCTACCTTCCGTGGGCTATTTGGTTTTTGTAATTACATCTTACATATACTGAAAAAAAAAGACGTGACCCACATCTCCTCTGACTCTGAGGCAGTGAAAATAGACTCCCCCATACACTGAAAACGACTCCCCCATACTTTTTAACGACTCCCCACGTTACCCGTTGTATACGGTGAAATGGTATCAATTTACGAGGGGTTATCAAAAAGTTCGTGGACTGAGGCTATAAAATTAATACTATGTAGTCTGTGCTTTCAAAATGTATATGGAACATAAAACAACACAAAATAAAGAAATGTTGAAAATTTTAGCCTGATACGTTCATTTTTTGCCAAATTATTATAAAATGAAAACGACATTATATGATCACCCGGCGCTGTCATCGTTTATTTTCATGACGTCCGATAACGTCATTGTTTTTTCAATGTTCTCTTTTTCTACCTCATAAACTTTTTTGATGTGATTCCCTGGAGCTGAGTAAGGACTTAAACCCGCCTTGTTTATATGACTTTACAATGTGATGAATAGTGGCCTCCAATGAATATAATATTCCAGATGGATTAATACATTGGGAGAGATCCGCGCTTGATTGTGCCGGCATATTTTGCTTTTGGGAGTTCAATATCTACAACACATGATCAACGTCATTTTTGACGGGATTGATTTTTCACACCTTGACTGCAAATCGACATTAACTGTGTACCCCTTTACACTCTGAATCTATTTTGACATTAAAAGAAAAGTACTCTGGATGCATATGATTTCTCTGTAGCCAGTTTCAACATATTTTAGGTCTTTACTATTTTTTTCAGGGGCAAAACTTTATAGAATGTTCGAAACGGAAACCTCTCCCCCCCTTTTGACGTCATTTTCAAGGCCTGATTTGTTTGGACAGTCCGTGTAAAATTTTCGATAAAATTTCATAGAACTTCCAGAATGAAGTGAAAATTTTATATTTTATAGAACAATTGTGTCATGACACATATCTGAATTAACGGGATTTTTGGATGTCAAACACAAAACGTAGGATGGAGAAAAATGTTTCAACATGCATTGGGATGAGGAGTAGTGTGTTCAACATACAGTGGCATGAGAAGAAATGTGTGTTCTGCACAGTAGGTTGGGGAGGAATGCATGCTCGAAATACAGTGACATGAGGAGTGTGAATTCTGCACAGTTCTGTACAGAATAATGAGGAGTACATAGTATGTGTTTTCCACAGAAGGATAGAGAGAAGTGTGTTCAAAATACAGTGGGATTTGGGGGAGTGGATGTTCTGTACAGCAGGATTTGGTAGAGTGTAGCGTGGGATGGAGAGTGTGTTCAGCTACTGTGGCAATTGGGAAGGAAAGTGTGTTCATACTACTGTAGCATAGGAAGAGAGTGTGTTCAGCTACTGTGGCATGGGAAGGAGAGTGTGTTCATACTACTGTGGTATGGGAAGAGAGTGTGTTCAGCCTACGGTGGCATGGGAAGAAGTGTTCATACTACTGTGGCATGGGAAAGAGAGTGTGTTCAGCTACTGTGGCATGGGAAGGAGAGTGTGTTCATTATCTATTTTGGCATGGGATGGAGAGTGTGTTCAGCTGCTGTAGCATGGAAAGGAAAGTGTGTTCAGCTATTGTAGCATGGGAAGAGAGTGTGTTCAGCTACTGTAGCATGGGAAGAAGAGTGTGTTCAGCTACTGTGGCATGGGAAGGAGAGTGTGTTCATACTACCGTGGCATGGGAAGGAGAGTGTGTTCATACTACTGTGGCATGGGAAGAAGAGTGTGTTCATTATCTATTTTGGCATGGGATGGAGAGTGTGTTCAGCTACTGTGGCATGGGAAGGAGAGTGTGTTCAGCTACTGTACCATGGGAAGGAAAGTGTTTTCAACTACTGTGGCATGGGAAGAAAGTGTATTCAGCTACTGTGGCATGGGAAGGAGAGTGTGTTCAGCCTACAGTGGCATGGGAAGAAGAGTTTGTTCAGCCTACTGTGGCAATTGGGAAGAGAGTGTGTTCAGCCACTGTGGCAATTGGGAAGAGAGTGTGTTCAGCTACTGTAGCATGGGAAGGAGAGTGTGTTCATACTACTGTAGCATGGGAAGGAGAGCATGTCAACCTACTGTAGCATGGGAAAAGAGTGTGTTCAGCTAATGTGGCATGGGAAGGAGAGTGTGTTCAGCTACTGTGGCATGGGAAGGAGAGTGTGTTGATACTACTGTGGTATTGGAAGGAGAGTGTGTTCATTCTACTGTGGCATGGGAAGGAAAGTGTGTTCATTACCTACTTTGGCATGGGATGGAAAGTGTGTTCAGCAACTGTAGCATGGGAAGGAATCTAAGTGTGTTCAGCTACTGTAGCATGGGAAGGAGAGTGTTTTCAACTACTATGGCATGAGAAGAGTGTGTGTCCAGCTACTGTGGCATGGGAAGAAGAGTGTGTTCAGCCTACAGTGGCATGGGAAGAAGAGTTTGTTTAGCCTACTGTGACAATTGGGAAGAGAGTGTGTTCAGCTACTGTTGCATGGAGAGGAGAGTGTGTTCAGCTACTGTAGCATGGGAAGGAGAGTGTGTTCATACTACTGTAGCATGGGAAGGAGAGTGTGTTCAACCTACTGTAGCATGGGAAGAGAGTGTGTTCAGCTAATGTGGCATGGGAAGGAGAGTGTGTTCTTTTACTGTGACATGGAAAGAGAGTGTTCAGTTACTGTAGCATGGGAAGGAGAGAGTGTTCAGTTACTGTGGTATTGGAAGGAGAGTGTGTTCAACCTACTGTGGCATGGGAAGGAGAGCGTGTAAGATACTGTGGTATTGGAAGGAGAGTGTGTTCAACCTACCGTGGCATGGGAAGGAGAGTGTGTTTAGTTACTGTGGTATTGGAAGGAGAGTGTTCAGTTACTGTGGAATGGGAAGGAGAATGTGATCAGTTACTGTGGCATTGAAAGGAGAGGGTGTTCATTATCTACTTTGGCATGGGATGGAGAGTGTATTTAGCAATGGTTGCATGGGAAGGAGAGTGTGTTCAGCTACTGTGGCATGGGAAGGAGAGTGTGTTCAGCTACTATGGCATGGGAAGGAGAAGAGAGTATGTTCAGTTACAGTGGAATGGGTAGGGGAGTGTGTTCAGTTATTGTTGCATGGGAGGAAGAGTATGTTCAACAATTCAGCATACAGCATACTAAAGGATTTGAAAGATTAGGTGGTCAAAATACAGTAAGAAAGATAAGGAGGAATTTCTTTCATATTGAAGTATGAAATGTATGTTCAGTTTATAGTGGGATGGGTGCTTTTTCACCTAGCAATTTTTCTTTAGCATTCTTGGTTTGAACATCAATTGTAAATTTTAGCTTCGTGCCATGTAAACATTGATTTCTTGTCTTAATGACAGCCTATGTTGATGGGATGCTTACTTCTCCTATATAGGCCCGCGTGGCACAGTGGTAAGAGCGTCTGCTCTAGAGTTGCAAAGTAAGGAATGGATCCTTATGTCACAGGTTCAAATCACACTGTGGGACATGGAGACCGGTCCTTCGGATGAGACTGTATAAACTACGGTCCTGTGTTGCAGTAGGTGCTGGCACGAAAAAGATCCCTCCCTGCTCAATGGCCCTGAGTGCCAAGATGAAGTATAGGACAAAATTTGAAACTCTCCACCAGCAAGTGGTTGCGTCCTTGTACGAGTGAAAAATTCTCAAGAGGGACGTTAAACAATATACAATCAATCAATCTCCTAGGCTACCAGCGGGTCACCAAATTTTAGTGACACCTACTTTTGGTGAGATTAGTTCAATATTTTCTTTTTAATAAGAACAACTTTTTGGATATTGTACATGTATACAATACAAGTAAATATTTGAATCAAACTTTTGCAAGCAAACAATCTGACAAGTGCAACTGCACTAAAATGAAATTCTTAGAAAGAAAAAGATTGATTGTTCATTGGAAACCATATAATGAAGAGAAAAACACAAATTCTACTAAATATGACAAGTACTTAAAACTCCTAGATCTGTTTTGATATTAATTGGCATCACTAGCAGCAAACTACTTAAACATTAAGCATGTTAACACTTGTGATGTCATAACAGAATGTAAGATAAACTAGTGCCTCTTTAGATCAAACACGTTAACAATTAAATCTGTCTAAGAAGTAAACAACAACCCATCCAATAGCTTGATGATTCTCCCTATACTGAGAAAAAGTGGTCCCTGTTTTTTTTTCACTTTCTAGCCATCATCCCAATATGAATAAAATCAGGCCCAAAGGAAGCAATTTCAGATTTTTAGGTCACCTGAGTAAACTGAGTGACCTATTGCTATCTGTTTTTGTCCGTCACCATACGTCGTGTATAAACTTTTGAACATTTTTAGCTTCTTCTCTGGAACCACTGAACCAATTTCATCCAAATTTGGTATTCAGCATCTCTGGGTGAAGGGGAACAAAATTTGTAAGTTTACATTAAAACTACATTAATACAATGTAGTGTAATAATTAATTCTTTAAATACATTAATTCTTTAAAAATCTTCTTTGCTCCTGGCTATTAAACAAACTAACCAAGTATATACACGTAGTTATGATGAGCAAGAGTGTTTCTTCCAAAATTGTGAATTTTGTGGCCCTTGGGGTTGGGGGTTGTGGTGTTAGGGTGGGCCACTATAGATTATATAGTGAAAATACATTGATTCTTCAAAAATCTTCTTCTCTGCTCCTGAGTATTAAACCAATGAACTATGTGCATAGTTAGGATGAGGAAGGATGCCTCTTCCAAAATTGTGAATTTTATGGCCCCAGGGTCAGAAGTTCTGGTGTTAGAGCGAGTCTCTAATGATTATATATAGTGAAAATGCATGGATTCTTTGAAAATCTTTTCCATTGCTCCTGGGTTTTATGTCAATGATCTTAGTATATATATTCATGATGATGAAAGGTGCATCTGGCAAAATGGTTAACTTCATGTTCCCTGTGTCAGGGGGATTTGGGGGGGGGGGTGTTACAGTACATAGTCTGAAGATAAATTAATGCTTTGAAGTTTGCTCTGTGGTATTAAACAACCATTTAAGATGAAATTAAATTACTGATAAAATTTCCAAAATTTTGAAATATGTGGCCCCAGTGTCAGTAGTTCCTGTGGGGTGGGATGCACAACTGGTTATAAAGTTGAAATGAATTTTCTCTTTGTTACACTGATCTAACTCTGGGTATTAAGTAAATAGAGTAAGCATACTAAGTGTATAATTATGATGAGCAATGGTTGGTGCCTCTTTCTAAATTGTGAACTTCATGCATGCCTCTGATTTAAAACACAAACAAAATTCAATTGTTGGAAAGTTGTTTCATGATACTCAGGTGACCTGTAAGTCCCATGGGCCTCTTGTTTTATTTGGGGGGGGGGGGGGGGGGGGGGGGG
>PRKT01000938.1:148430-162742 GCA_003671525.1 Saccostrea glomerata
GGCAAATATTTTTAGTCAGGGTGACTCTCATTTACAACCAAAAATTTCTTGACAAGCAAAATTAAAGGTCATCAGTTGTTTTTATTGAGGGAGCAAAAGCATATAATATCTATCAGCAAAATCATTGGGATTGGGGGTAGGGCAGTTACCTGAGTTTTTCTGTGTCAAAATGAGCAAATTTGCTGTGTATTAATTAGTAAGTATATAACATTTAAAAGTAAAAGTGATACAACAAATATATTTTAATACAAATTACAGTAATGTTTTAATGTACACACATTAACTTGAATAAATGCACTTTTAGTATATAATAAATAATGTTCATACCCATGGAAAAAGGGAAGAGGACACAAAGTTTGAATGACTGAAACTTTCAATACCTTGAATACTCAAAGAAATGAGTATGATTGTTCACAGAAAGTTGGCCATGATATGGGATAAGAGAGGGAAGACATATGAATTAGGTTGCAAGATGGAGCTGAGGAGGAAAAAGAAAGGCTAGCAAAATGAAGAATATGAAAGTTTAATATGTCCCATTCCATAATTTTTCACTCATATAATTTTTATATATCAATACTAGATATCGCGATAACTTAACTCAGTGGAACTCTTTCGTGATGGAGGCAAGAGGCATCATTATAGAAATCTTGGCGGAATGCCTTGCTAAACAATCGCTGCACCAGCCTTAATCAATTTTTGATAGGAGCTAATCCTAAACTGTTACATTTCTTTATGATATTTTTAACTAAGCGGACTCTTCTCATTAAAGTTTCAATGAAAATGTCCCATTTTAAAGCTTATAAAATTCTCTAAACTTTCCTTATTTGACAGTCTACTATTTGGAGTTCAATTCTTGGCAATACATTGTACTTTTGGCATAAAATTGTTCGAATCATTTGATTGTCACTACTGTAAACAATGTCATGTGCCCCAGAAATCTTGCGAGATTTAGAGCTTTCTTGACTCCCCCGCAAAAGAGTAGTAGTAAGTTACATAACTGCGAGGTTCTCGCAATATTACATATAGAGACATTAAAATATACCAGTGAAGGGCCTTAATTCAAATTTAGACCTTTTCTTGGTGATCAGGGCCATTGAGCAGTGAGGGTTCTTTAAAGTGCCAATTTAATGCCTACCATGACACAGGTCCTCTGTTGGTCTCATCCAGAAGTTTGCAACTTTCATTTCAAAAAGCTGAGCACTTGACAAAGGAACAGTTGCTACCTATTTTTTTTATCCAGATTACTTAGGTAAATGGAAGCAGAGGTTTGAACCCACAAGATTTATTTATCTATTTCATTTTTTTATTTTTTTTTTTTATTTTTTTTTACAAAATTGATATACTAAATTCTGATTCTTACAATTAAATATTTTCTTACAAGAGAATGCCAAGTACCTTATATTAAGTATAGAAGTGAAAAGCATAACTTATTATCTAAAAATGCTAATGACCTGATTAAGAATATTTGAACAACTGTTGCTAGCTAGTTTTGGAAAAGTATGGAACTTTGATCTATGGTCAAGCACACTTCAAATCCAATACCCAAACCTAATTGTGTCAACCAATGAAATTTCACCAGCAGGTTCGAACTGCCTGTTAACAGACCTTTGAAACCATTGACATCAAAATCACTACAGAATTCATTAATACCACAATCATCTTCGCTAGCCGAGGGTTTCCAATCTGAAATCTACTCTACAACCCTTAGCAGATTGTAAAGTAGATTTTGGATCGGAAATCTTTGGCTAGCAAAAATGTACCACAATGGGAGGAGACCAAACCATGGAAAAAAGACAATGTCTTACCGTAAAAGCAAGGGCCACACCACTGTTGGCTTCTATCTCCAGTGATCAACATTATGACAATGGTGTTAGTACGGCACTCTCATCAGCTGATTCAAGTAGCCAAAATGACACAGAATATGGGTTAATTGTTCTGTGCTTTAACAGTCATCCTCATGTGTTTATTAGATCAGCATTACATAACACTTGTCAAATTGTCACAATTTCAGTTTTTTAGCTCCGAAACTGTGTCCAGAATTATACCAAATATAGGCAGAACCATGGGCAATGTGGTTCCACATATTTGTAAAGTCAACCATTTGTACATGCTCTAATCTTTCCTTAACTATTTCTTGGACTCAATCATCATTTCTAATGCACTATATATACCTATTTTTTTTATCAAGTACTTGTCAACTATAATTGTTTTTTTGCAAATACTGTTTAAAGTAGGGCAAAAAAAGTTGAGTGTTGTTTTTGATCATGTGACCAAGAGTGATACATTTTTCATCCAATAAGATGTCCACATTTTCAACAAGTAACTATGTCACAAAAAACTACAATTAAGAGAAAATGGATGGCATGAACAATTATCAATAAATTAATGCAAAAAAACTAAAACATTATTATGTATGATTGTTTTTTTTCCCTTTATTCTTGTGCTTATGTAGGTCATTAAAAAACATCGCTTCTTTAGTCCAAAATATAACATTTAATATCTGCATGCCTAATTGATTTTCTGAAAAAGGAGTACATCATTACATATAAAATTGCATGCTTCTATCATAATGTATTTCATTTATAACAAATGAATATAGTATCATGCTTAACAAAATCTTTACCACAATTCACATCCCAAGGACATGTTATCATATATCATGCAGAGAGATACTGCTTTACAAGAGCCTTTACCAATTATTAAGTACCCACTTATAAACATCTAAACTTAGATCATTTGAATAACATTTTGGTCATTCAAAAAAATTAATTATGCAATCTCAGCTATTAATAACTTTAACTTTCTCAATCAATCATTACACTTCTATATTGTTAGTTCTAAAATGATTTTTTTTTTATTTGAATTTAGAATTAATACTAAGTACATATAAAAGCACAGAATTGATACACATTCCCTAAATATAGATGGACATCCAAAAAGTCCATATTCTGTAATTCACTGCTTATCAAATAAATCTAAAATAGTCATTGGATAATTTCAAAAGTTTTCTTCATGGTAACCTAAAAGTAGGGCGTTTGCTTTTTGATCGGGAGGCGGAGATTAGATTCTCATTCACTGGGCTGCGTCAAACCTATGACATAAACAGACTTAAGTGACGTACCATTCTCTCTCTAAGTGCCTGACATCAAAAGTCAAAAAGCGTGTCTTTAGAAAGAGATCTTAAAAACATAAGTTTCGCGTCACAGTTTGCCTTGGCACCATAAACATTGACTCTCTGACTTCTCAGTTGCCCTAAATGCTGAGTATAGCTAAATGTGAAGCCCTTCACTGAAATGTGATGACGTGAAGTATCCTTAAATGTGACGTAAAACAAAACAAACCATACGCAATCATATTCAATCTCTTCACTAATTAAATATGACCAGGCAGACTTTCCAGTATTTCTGATTTTTGTAGTTTGTTATCTAAATAATCTGATCAAAGTTTGGGATAAAGATTGATAAAATATATTTTAAATGCATGTACCTTATTTTATTGAAAGGGGGAGAGGCAGGTGGTCTGCATATTATAAGAAATCATCCAAAAATGCTAGTAATAATCTAAAGTTTGTTAAAAATAGATCAGCCCTTCCCAAGATTAAAAAGAAGTCATTTAACAGAATTAATTGAATTTAAGGAGTTTATTAAATATTCTGTACTAATTCAATTCTAACAAACAATAGTGAAGTATTTTAAAAATTATTTTGAAATTCATCTTGACATTTCCTCAGCCTCCTTTCCTTTTGTTAATGCCCCTTCCATTCAGGAAATAATAACCGAATGCATCCCAAATATTGACATGTGACAGCTCACCTAATTTTTCACAAAAGTCACGGAAATTATAATTCTGACGATGATTTCCGTTCCCACGCTTATAACACCTAAGCATTGCTCTTTTTCGGCAAGGAAGACCGTGGTACGGATATTCTAAAAGTCAAGCTTTCTTGGTAAGGAATTTCCCTTTTTGACTAAATCTAGACATTGCCTACGTGCAGGATGGAAAGTCTAACTCAGAATCTCTAAAAATTAAGTCACAAATATTGGGTCATTGTCACTATACATGTCAATAATACTTATGCTAACTAATTTCCTGAACAACTTGTGTTAATTCGGTTATAACAAAAATGGATTTCTAATACACCATTTGTTACTATAAGTGTCCAGGGACCTGGAAATTTAAAGTTTTAATCCAAGAAATTATTTTGTAAAGAAATTCTCATTGAAAAGTAATTGAAGTACTAAGTCTAGATGTTACTGAATTCGATTTTCATTTGCTCAAAAAACAAATAGACCAACTGACAAAATAGTTGCCCCTCTTTCCTATAGCCTAACAAAGGGACTAGAGACATTTTCATATGACACATCATAATCAAATTGCTTTAAAATAAGATTTGTTAAATCATTAGACAATAAACTTGGACTTTAAGTCAAGTTAACAGCAAAACAAATTGAGAAGTCTGTGGAATTCAATGAACCTAAGTCAAGAATTCCAAAATCAGTTTGGACAGCTAGTTGTGAATGGTAACTTCTCGTTACTAACTTAATTAAGTTAAACCTAAATTCTTGTCAATTAAAATATATCGGTAATCTCAAAATTAAAAAAAATATATAATATCCATATCTGTAACTGCAACTAAAAAAATTAAAGAAAAGCAACTAACTGCTTCTCAAAAATATTTTGTTTACATCATTGATAGTTTTGCATAATTTAAAATTATCTTTCATTTGTTGGGTAACAGAGTAATCATGTCCTAAAACCTTTCTTTTTTCGGGGGGAGGGTTACTTTGATTCATATTAGTACTATTAGTCTTTCTTATCTTTTTTTTAATCAAATATTACACTTAGGAAAAGAATTAAAAAATATAATGGCACTCTGTAACGGCACTTCAAAGTTACAAATTATGCATTTTTAGACCATTTTGGAAAACTCCTTTATCATTCATTGACAAAAAATGACATAATGAATGATAAGCATCCAATATCAGGATTTTATTCTATAGTTTCTGTCAATTTTGTAATATTCAAATTACTTCCGTAAAGTAATTGACTGAATTCCTATTTTTCCAGTGCAAAAAGGCCATCAGTATTTTACAGTGTAAAAGGGTTAACAATAAATTTAGACAAGAAAAAAAGCTTATTATGTCCAAAAAGAAAAATGACATAAACATGTAAATACAGTGTATATACAGTGTATATAAAAGTTGAATTGTAAAATTGCTTTTAACATAAAAGTTTGTCGAAATTACAGTTACCCAATGGTCCATGCACTACAAAATAAGCACATAAAAATTTGGCACTTTGAATAATACTACAAGTTCAAAATATCTCATGGATATATATATTATCAACCCATTTAAACTTATAAAAGTTTGATGTAAATTTTATTGCTGCATATTGCATATATAATACTGTAGTGATTATATACAGTAAAACTCAGTTATAGTGAAGTCTTGAGGACCCATGAATTTACCTCACTATATAACTATATAACACGGTATCTGTAATTAAAATGTTAATTATGCATTAAAAAATTTCATGATACAGTATCTAATACTTGGAATTCAAAATATAATATACATGTTTTCCTTCTTAAGTACGACTATACCAAATACTGTAAGGGGGTAAAAATTAAAAGTATTCAATTTTTACTATACATAAAAAAAAATGCTGATTATTTAGGTTGTTTCAGTTTGTCCGATTTACATGCATGTTCCTTTGGGACACCAGCAATCTATAAATATAGCCCTTTCAAGAGGTTGGTCAACAGACATATATATAGATATCCATGCTTTAGATATCTTGACTTGACAGAAATTTGAGAAAAGCGTATCAACCTTGCACTTGATGCTTGATTAATATGCTTTTCTGCCAATATATAGATCAACCTCATGAAAAGGCTTTATATTTGTTTTATTATTTTTACAAAGCTACATTTGTTAGATTTTTTTTCGATAAGGAAGGTTATCAAATAGAAAACTTTTTTTCAAATGCCCAACTTCTTCTATTTAAGCTAGGATTCACTGTTTCATGAGTTCGTAGAGTATGCCAGGGCATCAATGATAGTTGGAAATGTGGGATAATTTGCATGATGGGCGAGGCACATTAAGGTATCAATTAATTATCCCATGTTTCCAACTATCATTGATGTCCCAGGCATACTCTACTTACTAGACAAATGAATCCTTTTATTTCCATTTCATTGTGAAATTAAATTGTAAATTTAGATTTTAAAAATGTAGCCTAATAGAATTAAATTAGACCAGGCCTCCTCTGTCAAATTCAATAGTCCCTGTCCACTGAAATCAAACACAGAGACACTCCCACCAGATTTACATATTAGGCCTCTTAAGCATCAGACACTAAGACAGACACACACAAGATTTACATGCATGTTAGGCCTCCTTAGCTCCTGGCTAATATTGCTTGGAAAAATTTACATTCCAGTAGAATGGTCAAGAAATCAACTCAACTAACTTAAATAGACTGGGTTATTATATGACATATCATTCTTTAAAGTTTAGGGTTGTCCCTAACAGTTGAAATAGCTGAGGACATTAAGAGTCTCTCCTAAAAGGGGCTTTAGAAGGATACCAGAATAACCAGGGATTCTGCCATCAAAATTGGGGAAATTCCCTTGTCACTGGGTTCTAGGGACAACCCTATAGTGTTTATCAAATCAACATTGCTCAGCCTTAGGAACTGTTTTTTCCCTCAAAAACTGAAATAATTTAAAAAGTATGTATACTTAATTTTACTGTTAATTTTTGTTAAATCAAGACATTTGTTCAAAATTTTATGAATTGCAATTTGACCATTATAATTTAGATTTCTCACTGTTGAATTAATTTTAACTGTTTTAAATCAAACAATAAGGTGTTTGTCTTATTTGGGTAAATCCTTGAAACAGGAAAAATTATTAGAAATTCTCATTATAATTAGAAACTCTAAGACTTGGTATACAAGCAAACTTGGGGAAAAATTCCTTCACTGCTTCCAATTAAAATTTTCTTTACACTAATCAATCACCTAATTTTTGATTGTGTTGCAGAAAATCATGCAATATTGCCAAAAAAACTACACTTAAGACACATACATTGAAAAAAAAAATCCGCTTGCATACTTACAAACAATTATTTGGAAAAACACCAAAAGGAAAGTAAATCTGTTTAAGAATTTTAAGTGTCTAACCTCTACATGGAGGCAAGAACCTCTCCAGATCCCTAAGAGTTATCTGTCCTTGATATTCGGGCTCTTCTTGTTTAATCGGATATGGCCTCTGATGCTGGTGCCAGTAAGTCTGGCCCGGATACATAGCGCAGGAATAATTATAAGAGGGGTAATTCATGGTAGCAGCATTCGGAAGGGCCAACATGGCAAAGAGTCTAAAAAGTCTAGCGTGTGAGAAGTGAGTCTTGGAAGTTCAGCGCCTTCCTTTTTATGCAGCGTTGGAACTTTTAAATGACGTTATGCTGTGCCACTGCCTGAAAGTGTCGTGGCACGTGGCAAGATAAATATATACAAAACACACACACAGCAAAACCACATCCACTTTAAAAAACCAGGAACTGACTCCTTGGAAGTACTTAAAAGACCACTTAGCTAATTAATAGATAAATTTTTACACCTCTATCTTTTTCGAGTATTGTCATTTTTTGTGTCATGTGACTTCTTTTGTCCTTGAAATGGCACTGAAGATGCCACTGGTATAAATTGGTGCAGAGGAAATGGAAAAAAAAATGAAGCACGAGAATAACAACTGATAAAAAATATCTCTATGTTTTCGTGTATCTCTGAAAATCTGTAAGGAAATGAAGAGTATTTGATAAGTCTAAAAAATTATCTTTTGTTAATGTTGAAATCTAGTCAAGGAAATTTAAAGTGCTTCTGGAAATTTCTTATTAATTATAAAACCATGCATAAATTTCTTGCATTTTAGTACACGTTTTCACAATAAACATAAATTTCATAAAATCTTTCAAAAAATGTCGAATTGAAAATCTTTTTAGAGTCATACTTTTCAGGTATTTAAAGTCATACCACAAGATCCTGTCTACCATACAAATTTGAAACAGAGCATTTCATCTTCTACTTTGACAGAGGACCCACTATCCAAGATTCTTGTAAACCATAAAGACTGTCTGCTGGATGCTCAAAAAGTGAAGAAAATTTTTTTTTTTCTTAAATCATTATTTTCAATAAATGACAATAGCCCCACTCCAGTCTAAAACTCCGTACATCCAAATGACATGAATTTTACTCGCTCACTGGATGCTCACTCCTCCATGGCACCTGATCCAACCTCTGATGTTTTGGAGGTCCATGTTTGCTCTGCTCCTATTTTGAATTGTTTTACGGACTTTGATATTGAATACTGTTCATTATCTCCATATCCTTCATCTTAACAAGTTGTAAGCATGCTAAGTGGACAAAAACATTTAAAGTACCAGTAGTGTTGATCCTGAAATTTAAAGTCCCCCCCCACCTTAAAAATGAAAATTTTAAATTTAAATATGATATGATGAGTTTGATGATGTTTAGTTTAGAAAAGCTTAAATTGTTTAGAACATTACCACATCTCAATGGAAAACAGATCACTTAATAGAGTCATTTCAACTGGAATATTATGAGAATACTAGTATATTGTGGTATCTGATTGACTATCGCTTTAAACAATCATATTAATGTCATGATAAATTGCACTTTACTGGCATCTACATTGCCAGAATCCTTTATTTTATCCTGTAAAAACCAACAAGGAGATGGGAAGAAATTTACTGGCTGTCACAGTTATGCAGAAGCCAACGCCCAAAAGGTACCAGGGAATGGGGGGGGTATGTTACAATGGATACTGACCTTTTAACCTATACTGATATGATGAAAATATGATGCATGACTTGGACCTGCTTTAAGAAACTTCATCAGACTAAGTCCCTGTAAGAGCCTATATCCATGGGACACAAGACTTGCCTAAATTAACCTAAGAGTCTAAACCTACAACTGGACAACTGAGGTGAACACACACACCATTACAAAAATGTACAACTTTTTATCACAATTAAAATATACACTCCAATCAATTTAATTATGTACATAAAAGGCTGATATTATAGACCAGAGACTGCAGGTTGGAGTATGTCAACTATAAATGAGTTAATGGGAAATATTTCACATATAGATAGTTGCTACATTTCTGAGAATTTTGTTAATGACTCCCAATCTTAAATTAATCAAGGAATGTTACTTTTTATTTTCCCTACATGTACAAATCAAGAAATGGCAGATGAACTTCCAACTATAAACATGAAAAATATGCAACATGCTTAGAAGTTGATCTTACAGATCCATATTGAAGTTTTATTCTCTTTTAGTAAGCATGATGAGGATATCTTTTACTCAGAATTAATATTACCAGCATGTTCAACTTTATATATGATAATATGAAGCCTTTAAGGAGGCTGGCGGGTCAAAAATGTAATCTTAAATTAACCACCAGATTTAACTTATTTTCTTAGATATGGTATATTTAGCTGTCAACTATCATTTGGCAAAGAAAAAAATTCATATATTTTAGTTTTAAAATTTTATCATTTTGTATATCTTTATATGGAGCTCTCCTTTTAAAGGAGATTGAAATAGTCTAAAAATGGCTGCCACCCCCTAGCCTCGTTAACAAAACTTCAACCAAAATTGGTTAAAAATATTGATCTATTGTATGCTACTAATTCAGTCTGACAATTGATAGAAATGTTTGTCCAATTTAGCAATTTTTAACACTATAAATACATGTAAGTATACATACAATGTTAATATGACATTTTATGAATCAAATAAGTTAAGGGACAACAACTCTAGTGAGAATTATTTTCATATAAACTGTATTCCTGATGATCAGATTAAACTGCAATGAATTATTTGCATTTAAAAAAAAATATTTTTTTTGTATTTTTGAATATTTAAAAAAAATCTAAAATTAACCCAATAGTTCCTCACACAAAAGAATCAATCTCTGAAGAAATATACATTAATTACACTGTTTATTACATGATCATAATGATTACTGATAAGCCACGACTCGTAAACAAAGTCTTCATTTTACCATATGCAAGGTAAACCTGAATAATTTGTCAATGTTAACCAAGGTCAATGAATTTGCATCAAAGTTCATAAGACTGATGAAAACAATTAATGTTTCACCTTGATATAAAGTAGCATGTACTAATAATATTTATCCAAAGAGCTATAGGTTTTCATTACAAAATGATCCAGTCTACAGACTTAATATGTTTTACGGTGTGACCGTTGGGGCGAGCGCAGTTGTACCATCAAAATTGAAAACACTTGAGATCAGCCACTTCGAACGTCAAGCCGCACGAGATATCTCGACTAGCTGTGACGTCATACAACGTCACAAAGCTCGTCGGACCTTACAGAGACAGCCGAGCGTCTGTTTGAAACTATAGAACTAGTGCAATTTTTGTCGAAAAACATTGCAGAGTTATTTCTTGTTTCTTTGAAAGATTTCTACAAACTGAAAGCCTGATCGATATATGCATTACGTTATTCATCGTCGGAAACCCACGGGTGATCTCGTCTTTACTTATCACCCGTGGGCAAACTCGCCGAAAAATCGTCGTATGTAATTAAATATGCATGGGTCATTTGATTGGCCGCATTACAGAATCGCGATGCGTAACAACGAATCACAGTTCACGTTACGTATGCAAGTTCGGCATTGCCAAAAACATGAAAACCTCATTCCGTAATTAACACAGCTGATAAATCCACTCACCGGTGCATTTTGCAGTTAGAAAGAGGTACTCCTTCATAATATCTGACGGATATTAATGTCAGTGACCTGTATGAATTGATTTTCATTGTTTTAAATCAAACTTCGCACGTTTTAACGAGCGTCAAAATATTTACCATAAATAGCAAAGTAATAAACGTATTTTTCAAAATTGAAGAGTTCCAACTTTCTGATTGGTTAACTTAAAACAACAAATTAGCATATTTTACGGCGATACTTCGGCGAGTTTGCCCACGGGTGATAAGTAAAGACGAGATCACCCGTGGGTTTCCGACGATGTACGTTATTATTTATTCGGCAATATTCGCGCAAAGGACATTGGGTAGTGCAGGAATTCTGGGAATGTTGCACAGAGAAATATGGCTGACGTATGTACAGATTTCAATCCGAATTTCCTCTGTTCTTACACGTTAGTCTATTGAGCTCGCTGCGCTCGCTATAATTACATTTAATTGGCATGCTATGTGTCAAATTTCCGCTGCATTTCATTTCCGGAAATATGCATAGCATTTCCGACATTTTTTGTTTTCCTTTCCGACATAGTTTTCTTTTCATTTCCGGAATTTACCTGTGCGGCAATTCAATGTTTTCTAAGTAAAAGAAAATGGAATTCTAAAAGTATTTATACCAAAATATTAATAAAAAAAAATTTAAAAAAAAACATTCTGTACATATATGCATACATGTAGCACTAAGTGTATGTAAAAGTGTTGAATGAGCATAAAACTTTTTCACCACATTTAATGTGCACTAAATTAAATGTCAGTGACAACACCATACTTATTTACAAAATTAGATTTCAATGATTCATTTATGATTTAATCCTTTAAATTTTTCATAAGTAATTTAAAAGTTATCAAATCTGTTAATATAGGTACTACTTTCAAAAATGTCGAAAATGAAAACAAAAAAATGTCGGAAATGAAAGCTAAAAAAAGTCGGAAATGAAAAGTTGATAATTACCAAAAATTCCGGAAATGAAATGCAGCCAAAATTTTAAACATTTTATAAATAAACATTTGCATAGAGACTAAATACTTTCATAAACTACCCTCCGAGAGTCCAAATGTTGCATGTCCCTTTTTGAAATTAAAAAGTTCTTCATTTTTTTCTTTTTATCTCATGTGTATTAATTAAAAAATACATTCAGAAATCCAGTAAAAAATGTGCTAATCCCTTGTTCCAAAAAACTTAAACATGTTTAAAAACTTCAGTAACAGTTTTTCTCTTGTACTTTTTTCCTTGATTGGAAGATGTCCTCAAAATGAAATGTATCAATTGAAAAGAGTTGAAAATTTTAAAGGATATCGGATAACAAAAATTAATGTTATCATTACATCATGTACTCTGTCTCACGAGAGATTAAATAGAGAGAAAATTTGTTCATTTCATTTCCATATCTTCCAGAGAAAAAAGTAAAAATGTACTTAATTGATATTTAATGCTTTGTTGACAAAAATAAAAACCATTTCAATTTTTCAGAAATTAACAGAGCCAAATAAGGCTCTAAGCGACTTTTGCTCTTAATTAGTTTTGTCAATACTTGAATTTAAATTGTTTTCAGAGAAGTAAACAGGTCATATTTAAAAATATAGATACTGTATGAATTGGGAGAGAAAATATCTTTAATATTAACTTAAATGTTATATCTGGAAAGGAGAAAGAGTATATGGAATTGGATAGAAAATAGAAATGGGACCCATGGCTGCACCATAGTAGTAGTCAGGTGCCCTACCAACTATCACAGTATCACAAGCCAATATCCATGACCCAAACCATTAAATTCCTCCTTCCTTAAATTGCCTTTGCAGACCCAGCCCAAGTTCTCATTTGCCCCAGGCCAATTATGCGACTGCAAGTCCAAGAGTGGTTTAAGGTACAAAATTATTTAACGGAAAAGGAGAAAATGTATGGCTAGACCGAGAATTGACCTGGGACCCCAGCATCACTAGCCTGTACCAAGCGGGTCATCGGCAAGCCAAAATCCTCTGCTCAAACCAATCATTGAAAAATAAATCTCTTTTATAGGCTAATTTAATAACATTCTAGAAAGGAAAGTGAGCTATAGCTTTTCATTCTAGAATGTTATTTTATCAGATTAAAGGTACTTGGACACAGATTTGAAGGTAATTTTTTCTCTATAATATTATGACTTATATATTTTTAAATTAATAGTATTTCACACAAAAATTAATTAAAAATCTTAATTCATTTAAAAGATATTAAAACTTTACATATTTTGGCGTGTTTGATTGACATATCCTTGCACTTTCACAAATTTTAAACTTTATTCTTAATCCTTAGGAAAAGTGGCAATCTTGTTGTGTATTATTGAGAAATATTAAAACTTAAATCCATAAAAATAATTTTATTCAGAGTAGAAATGTTAGAAAGCAAAACTCCTTCACAAGTATCGTCATTCCGCTGTGTACAGAGTTTAGCAAATCGAGCACACTCGTGTTATGTACACAGTTTTTGTAAACAGGGCAAGAGCCTGTTTTTGTTTGGTGTTTACGATTCACCGGGTGCGTTTAATCGCCACAGTCTGCTCACCACAACTACACGGACAGACAATATATCGTGTGTTTGTTTTGCTTTCAAACATGTCTACTCTGAATTTTCTGGATTATAGTATTTATATTTTTCATTAATACACAACAAGATTGCCACTTTTCCTTAGGATTAAGAATAAAGTTAAAATTTGTGAAAGTGCAAGAACGTGTCAATCAAACCCGCCAAAAAAATAAAAAATTTAATAACTTATAAATGAAATAAGATTTTTAATTAATTTTTGTGTCAAATGCTATTAAAATATATAAGTCGTAATATTATAGAGAAAAATTAACTTCAAATCTGTGTCCAAGTACCTTTAAATTATGTGAGTTCAATGTTTATGTGCTTTTATATACAGTTAATTATATATGTGATTTAAAAGTTTAATATTAAAATTATACTGACAACAGATGCAAAACATGGATAACTCACACGGGCTTTATTACAACTACATAAGGTCTAGGCAAAAAAAAACATTTATCCCCAAGCCGTTTTAGAAGGCAACAAATGGACCGTGAACAGGTAAACAGGTCATATCAGGTAATCGCGAGTACAAGTACAGAACTAGTGCAGAGATGCCCCCTTATTGCTAATAAGCAGATAATTATGTCGCATGCCTGATTTCCCTACTCAAAAATATTTTTCAAAAAAATTTCAATTTTTGTGTCACGTACGCGTGACAGCTTAAGAAGTGGGTATGTTTCCAGGATTCAGTCAAGTAATTTATTTGTTTACTTCCTCTATTTTCCTACCTTCCCCATTTGATGAGGAACTGTCACTCATGCTGGACTTTGACACGTCCGATTTCTATCTTTGTAGCATAGGGAAACCCTCAGATCAAACTCCAACTTGATGTCCTATTTATGGAAAGAACTCATAACTTCTTGGGCCTCCATAGTTAATCACGTGGTCTATCACATGGCGGATGAATATAATTGCAAAGTTTTCTCAA
>PRKT01000939.1:5513-27176 GCA_003671525.1 Saccostrea glomerata
TTTTTCCCCCCCCCCCCCCCCAGGGGGTCATGATTTGAACAAAGTTTGAATCCACACTACCTAAGGATGATTCCCTATAAATATCACTAAGCATGGCTTTAAAGTACTAGAAAAGAAGATTTTTAAAAGGTTTCCCTAGAAATTCCTATGTAAAACTTTTATCAGCCATTTGGCCCCACCCTATTGCCTGGGGTCATGATTTGAACAAATTTGAATCTACACTACCTGGGAATGATTCCATAGGAGTTTCATCTTTCCTGTCTCAATGGTTCTTGAGAAGAAGATTTTTCCTATATATTCCTAATTTCCTATGTTAAATTTTGATCGGCCATATTGACCCCACTATACCCCCGGGGGTCATGATTTGAACAATTTGAATCTACACTACCTGAGGATAATTCCACATGAGTTTCATCTTTCCTGGTCCAGTGGTTCTTGAGAAGAAGATTTTTAAAGATTTTTCCTATATATTCCTATGTAAAACTTTGATCGGCCATTTTGGCCCAACCCTACCCCTGGGGGTCATGATTTGAACAAATTTGAATCTACACTACCTGAGGATGATTCCATATGATCATCATCTTTCCTGCCCCAGTGGTTCTTGAGAAGAAGATTTTTAAAGATTTTTCCTATATATTCCTATGTAAAACTTTGATCGGCCATTTTGGCCCCACCCTACCCCTGGGGGTCATGATTTGAACAAACTTGAATCTACACTACCTAAGGATGATTCCATATGATCATCATCTTTCCTGGCCCAGTGGTTCTTGAGAAGAAGATTTTTAAAGATTTTTCCTATATATTCCTCTGTAAAACTTTGATCGGCCATTTTGGCCCCACCCTACCCCTGGGGGTCATGATTTGAACAAACTTGAATCTACACTACCTGAGGATGATTCCACATGAGTTTCATCTTTTCTGGCCCAGTGGTTCTTGAGAAGAAGATTTTTTTAAATGCCATTATTTTTTCTCTAATTCATTATTATCTCCCCCTTGGAAAAGGGCGTGGCCCTTTATTTGAACAAATTTGAATCCCCTTTACCCAAGGATACTTTGTATCCAAGTTTGGTTGAAATTGGCCCAGTGGTTCTTGAGATGAAGTTGAAAATGTGAAAAGTTTACGACAACGACGACGACGACAACGACAACGACAGACAACGGACAAATTTTGATCAGAAAAGCTCACTTGAGCCTTTGGCTCAGGTGAGCTAAAAAGGAACGAGCTATATTAAGGTAATGTGATAAATTGGCAATCTTGACATTTTTACATTGTAAAATTTTAAACTATTTCAAAATCAAATAGCTTTGGATATTATTTGTCCGACACGTTCACGTGTAAATTAAAATGTTACATATTTGGATAACTGTACATCTTGACATAGCATGTTCTGATACTTATTTACACTTTGTGTTCAAACTTCAAAGGTTCATTTTCTTTGTTGTGTAAATATAGTGTCCACAATAGGAATGAAAAAAAAAATTCACCAGAACAGTTTGCAGCATCTTGAGATCCTTCAAATTTTGTAGTAAAACCAGAAGGACAATTTGTGCACTCAGCTCCTCCTATTTCACTTTGATAAGTTCCTTGTGGACATAGAAGACACTTCCCGCCCGTTGAATATGTGCCCATTGGACAATCGACTGTAATTGATATTTTTATCATTCAATATTGATATTAATTTAACATGCATATTTTTTTTGTCTTCTATCATAGTGTCATTATATGTGTGTCTTCTCTTAAAGATTCATCATTTCCAAAAGATTTTTTTAACATACAATTGAGAAAAAGTAACTGTACCGTTTTCACAAATGAGGCTTTCAAATGTCCAAAGAAAAAATTGTATACTAATAATCTTGATTGATATCAATTACAATCACTATTTCGTATTTCACAAAATTACGATTAGTGATAATCGCAGATATTTCAATTACTAGAAGAAAAAACAAACAGTGACTTTGTACAAATTCTAACAAGAGAAAAAGTCCATATGCAAAAACACTCGCATCAGTTCCCTCAATTTTGATGTTTTTTGAGAAAAATTTATTTTCCTGGAATATTATGACCTTCAAGTAATCTCTGATCAGATTATAACTATCAGCTTAAAAGAGTCATTTTACTACATTAAATTTGAATCTAATGTAGATGTATATACGAGGGTTGTCCGTAACATTTCATGGACAACATTGATAATTACTGACAAACATTGATAAAATATCTGAAACTATTATTTTCATTAAATTCATGCTCGTACATGCACTAGAACCCCTGCTCATCATAACAATACGTTGGGTTTGTTTGTTTAAGAGCCATTCTCTGTTATGACTTTAAATTAGTTATAGGAGCTGCAGCACGCATTGTCTCAGAATTTCTCCAAACTCTCTATGATAAAAGTATTCGAAACCCTAAACTAATTTTAGGCAAAAAGAAGAAGGTATGGTTTTAGCTTTAATGCGCCCTAAAAATGTAATGACATCAAAAAGTTGTGAAACTGGCTTAAACATTAGTTAAATAAATGACACTGATAAATAAGGAAAGAATATGGCATGAAGGTTTACCATTCTGCAAATATGACGTCATAAATGTGAAGCATTTCTCTATTTTCAACAGAAAAAGCCTCCAAATGGCACATTTCAAGGATAATTTTCCTTTAAAAAACAGTGTCCATAGCCGTCACCCACGTTAATTTTTTGATATTTTGTGCAAAATTCAATAATAAATCACATATCTCAAGATCTTTGTGGGCGATGCCTGTGGACAATGTTATCTGAAAGAAAATTCCATTGAAAATTGGAGTGTTCTGCAACTTTTTAAGAAGACACGGGAAAATGCACATGTTTATGACGTCATAATTAGCATCTAAAAACACATGTGAGAAAAATGACTTGGGTGATTTTTCTGCATTGAATTTCAATTATTTAAAAAGCATGAGCTTTCAACTTTTACACCAGTTTCAATTTTTAGAACATCACAGGGCAAAATTTGTATGGAAACCATACCTTCTTCTTTGGTTGCTTTCTGTTATAGGTACCTTAACATGTTTAGAGCCCTATAGTTAACAATTGTGGCAAAGCAAATAATTGGTAATGACTTTTTTCTAAAGCTGAATGCCTAATGTCTTAAGTGCATGATAAACATGTTTGGTAAAAAAAACTTTTACATACGTTACTATGGTAACAAAAGTATTCAAAAATAAAAAAAAAATATTGAATTTTATTAAGTTAATCACATAAATATAAACAAGTAATAATAGGATAAAATGTGACCAAATAATAAAGAAAAAAATTCTTGAAACATATACTCCGGTACCAAGAAGAGATAAGGATATTTTATTTTGGTTGGCAATAGTTACCAAGGTATTATACCATAAAAACCCTTACAATGTACACTTTGTTTGTTTAATTCAGATCATATTTTTGAAAAAGCACAATTGCCTTATAACTTATGATCAATCTTTAAAAGTGTTGCTGTGCTCCTAATTTTCCAATTAAAAAAAATCAACCGAGATTCTTTAACTCGAACGTTGCAATGGAAATAAGCAGAAATGATATGCTTAAAAATCTTAATAAAATTTTGTTTCCTTGGATAAGACCCGTTTTTGTAGACATCAAAAACTTTTATCATTGATATTTATCAATGTCTAACCTGACTTAAATTCTGACTATCATCCAATATTTAGCTGCATGCAAGAAGGTGGCACACAGGGTTGAAATTGATTTAAAGTTTAAGAAATCAAAATTTTCCTTCTTGGTTACCATAGCAACAGTGTTGTTTTTTCATCAAATTTTCACAATATATGATATTCAAGTTTGGTTCTACCTGAAAAGAACAAGTACTATTCAACTTGAGTCATATAGAATGTTTCTTGATTTAATGGCAAGCATTTTTTTTCATGCAGCCAAGAAAATTCACTTTTAACAACCTGGTGCATTGCTTCCTTGGAAACACTGCAAAGTAGCAATTAATCCCAATTTTTCTTATGATGTTGTTGTTGCAAGGTACTTGGGATGCATATTTGCCAATCTTGAATTTTCACGTTTTTCCTCAAGACAGTTGGATTAACCCAATCTTATTTACTGAATTAACTTGGTCACATCGTGTTACCATGGCAACCATAAAAGTTCTTTTTAGAATAAAATTGTCTATACCTATATACTTGAGGTCAATATTTACATTATATTTTCCTAAGTTACTGATTGCGTTTGAAAACGTAACATTACACCATTATTGAATACTGAGCTTTTTTCAGCATATTTCAGCATTTTAAATGTATTCCAAACATACCCTTGGTTACCACTCACTTAGAGATATGTTCTAAACAGGTTTTTTTTTTACAACATAAGTGGCAACAAGGTGTCATGTTTTTGTAAGAATGGTTTGTTTGCTTTTCCTAGTTTTTATTTGGGACCAGTAAAGATTTAAATTAGCTGAAAATCCCATTTTTTAAACTTCTCCGCCTGTTACCATGGCTACAGACACACCTTGCAACAAAAATTTATTTGAAATATGTTTCTGGTGACAAGTACTAAGAATGGGTAAAGTTTCATCAAAATCGGTGACCATGCGTAGCGACGAAGTTTAAGAGGTTACAAATGTAAGAGAATGGCTCTTAATACCCTGGTCAGAGAAGAAGATTTTCAAAGAAATAATGCATTTTCAGTGTGTAATATATATAGCCCCACTTTAGTACTAGAATCCCTTACCCTGGGGCAATGAATTTCAGAATTTGGTAGAGGATTCAATACTGATTACAATCATGCTCACAGTCTGACTGCTTGATGTCCTGGAGAAAAGAAAAAGATTTTTAGAAATTGCATTTAGTGGTTTTGGCTCCACCGCTCTGGCCTCAGGGGGACAGGGACCGTGGAATTTCTCCCATCACCCATAGATGATATATGCTAAATTTGGTTAAAATTGGTTTAGTGGCTCCACAAAAGAAACTGCAAATGTTCAAAAGATTACAACTGACTAACTACGAACGAGGTACGATGAACGACGACGGAAGATAACAGATAGCAATCGGTCACCTGAGTAACATATGACCTTAAAAATAGGAGCCCCAGAAGTAATAATAAGTTCTAGAGCTAAAAGATAAGAACCACTTTAGGTACATCATTGATTATTTATATAACTCCTCAGAATTAACTTAATCATTGAAATAAACTAGAAATCAAAAATAATATTTAAAAGCTAAATTATTGTATTTGATTTGTTAGATTTGGTTTATAATACATGTAGGCAGCGCAACCACAGGCATTCGTTTACTTTTTTTGCTACCAGAAAGTACCTTTCTTATTCAGGAACCTCAACTTGAAGCCAGGAAAGGCTCATTTTAATCTAATTCATGTTAGCAAAATGAAAAACAAAACAAAACAAAAAGCACAAGTTTTATGTTTCATTGTTATACCATTAACCAGATGGAAGATTTTGTTTTTAGATTGTCATTGTATGGTATAATCTATACATTTATTTGAAGGAAAGACTGTGAGCATTAAATTAAAAAAATGAAAATATAAAACACAAAAATGAAATATTTTAATTACTGTATTAGCTGATTAAGATTCTTACTGCAAATAAGCCCATCTCTGCCCTTTCCGAGTCCACACTCCACGACTCCTGTAGCCTGTTTGCTTGAAGGTGAATATTTAACCCCGCCCATGTCGAAGGTAAGGATATCATTTGATTCGTTTATTTCTTTTGTAGAATTTTCAAGTTCTACCACTGTATGTACTAAGCTTTGTAAAGCTTTGCTCACTGTTAAAATAAGAACAAAACTATGATTACAAAAATATAAAGAATATTGCACAAAATTACATTAGAAACTGAAGAGAACTAGATATTATTGAGATGGTGGCCATCTTAGAGAGCTCCGCTGCGTATTAATGTTGCATATCCTGTATGAAAATTGTTGCATATCTTCAAAATATGGAAAGAAAATCACAAATGTTCCATTCCCTAAATAAATCAGTTGGTAAGGTCTGAGGCTGATTGGACCTAAGGGAAAGTTATTATGCAGCGAACAAAGATTTTAAACAGAGAGTTTATTTTGACCTTGACCTTTGATAAAAAACTTCGTTCAATGTCAGTGCAGTTGATCTTTTCTTTGATAGTAGAATCAAATTCTTAGGTAAAGTAACCCCGCTTTTATGACTTCGTCTTGAAGTCAGTAAGTGTTGCATTTAAAATTGTAGGGTTAGCTGTAGTTCTTGCATGGCTAATGTTTATTAATCTTTTGAACACAATTAAATTTACTGGGCTTTGTGCACTCTGTGTATTTATGAAAATTATTTGTTGTTTTGATAAAAAAAAACTTGGTATCTAGTTCGTTAAAAATTACGCTTAAGATAATTTTTTGAGCATGATGAAATTGCGCAAGAATTTGTTGTGTGCTTTGATACATTTTGATGTTATAGATTTTTTGGACTTGGTATGGTACCCAGACTTAATCGTTTAATTTGTAGGTTTTCTGTCAAATTTGAAGTAAATGTTTTCCAAGACGCATTTCAGTAAGAACGTTAGATCATTAGGGTTAAGGTTATGGAATGTCTATATGTAATTCCGTTTTATTGGCCTGTGTAAAGCAATGGCAGACGGAAAGTTCTTAATCTACCTTTTAAAATATCAATATTTTTTTTATAACATTACTGATGCAAAAATGTTTGTCTGATTAGTTAATTGATATCATTATAATTGAACGGAAAAAGTCAACATCACTTTATCAGAAAACAGACATAAGACTAACTCGTTTCTCACGACGAGATCTCACCTAGTTATAATTATTTTTGAAAACAACATTATATTTTGATTTCTGAAAAAAAAACCCAGGTACATGTATGCATAAATATTATGGGCTTTCTGGTGAACCTAATTCGCTTGTCAAATTATTTTAAAATAAATCTAAAAAATGTTCAGAAAAAATCATAATTCTCGATTAATTGTTGTTAATTATTTAAAATATCAAGATAATAATAATCACAAATTGATCATTTTGACTTACGGTTTCCTGTTGAATAGTATTGTTCCAAATCCAAATCTTCGTCAGGAAGTGTGGCATTCAAGTTTACTTTCAGAGAGTTTGTTTCCATTTTATTTTCACATTCTGAAAAAAAGGAAATTAATTAAATAATAGTACATATTTTGTTAAAAAATTTTATTAAACAAAAAAAAAAAACAGTATTTTTAAATAGTTTTTCCAAATTTTAATTTTTTTACTGATATTGATATGTTGACGATTTAAAAGTCTGATTGCGATTAAGTTCCTATAAAAAGAGAATTATGCAAAACATGCATATATTTTTTTTGATACAAGTCTCAGCTTTATTTCTAGGGAAATAAGCGACTTTTACACACACACGTTTAACGACGACGATTAGGAAATAATGTAATGGTTAAATGGTAAGAAATTCAATCGCACACCATTGATTGATGTCGTCAGCTCACATATTCCTTGTTTATAACACGACAAAGCTGATTCTAAATTACTCTGGATAGCATTTAAGACAGTCGCTGAGTCGGCACATGGAATTGAAGAGTTGTACTCGACTGCAGTTGTTGATGATAATGTGCTGGGCATTACTGCCTCTGAGAAAAACAAAAAGAGGTTATTCAGCACTTTTAAGCCTTGTAAATAATTTTGTATATCAAAAACATTTCTGTTATATTACTTACTCCCACAAGCAGGTGTAAGACCATTCCAAGTATAACCAGTGCTTTGTCCACAACGATACTCTTTGAGAGGAAGATTTTCTGGTACAAACGTATATCCTGGTATGCAAGATACTTCACAGACTTTGTCACCATTAATATCCGAACAGTTTAACACATTACCAAAGGAAGGTTTAAGATCTGCACAAGCTATAAAATAAAAGTCAAATAATGTTACATTCAAATATTTTTTTTTATCAAAATAACTTTAAATTAAAAGAAATCATAACAAAACTAAACGCTTGTTTAAGCTTTCAAAACGATTTTTAAAAGAGTTTAAATCGAGTAAAATAAACAGTGACTTACATGGACATTCCTCAGTGTTACATGGCAAACTTTCAGTCGACAGTGAAGAGTTACAATCAAGTCCTTCAGCATCAGGGATTGGATTATTACAAAGACGAGATCTCGTCTTAATGCCTCCATTACATGTCACTGAGCACTCAGAAAAATCACTCCATGCACTCCAACCACCGTCCACTACATAAAGACAGAACAAATTTTAATATATAAAGACTAATAAAAAAATATCTTTTAAGGAATATCCAACAGTTGGCCAATGGACCACAACTCCCATCTGAGAAAATAGGGCAATCAACAATTCCACCCAATGCATATTACTACGTAAACTTTTCTATGCATACAAAGGCATCACATTATCAATGGATTCGTGCTTTAAACAAGCTTTTTATGGATGCATCTATTCAGATATGGCTTATCATATATCATTGTTTTACATAGAAATTTTGAGACAATAATTCACACAGAGATTTGTTCACGAATTTTCCTTTGCCTGATCATCCCAAGGAGCATATGACGGGTGTGACCGGTGGACAGAAATGTCTGCTACCCCAAGGCGCCTGATACCACCTGTATTTTTGACGTCAGCGTATGCTCTTCTTCTTGTTTTTATTACCTCAATGGATTTATAAGCGACATTGATGTTTGGACTCATTTCAATATTTCATTTTAAGAATTTTTTTTTTCGATGCATCCCTTTACGAAAACGAACCTCCTATTTTAGACCCACTTTACTCATCCGGTTCATCTTTTGAACAAACTTTCATTTTATCAAACTAAGAAATTTAATAGCTCATGGTGACCCAAGTCTATCCTTGTTCATCCGAAAATACGCTTTCACGAAAGATTCAACCAATCAGATCCAGTGATTCTTGAACACAACATTTTTAACTACTTTCCTAAATAATCACTTGTACAACTTTGAAACCAACTGTGGCCTCACTCTTTCCATGAATCGTGTTATTTGAACAAACTTAAATCTAATGTTAAACGAGTAGTCGTGATTCTTCTTTCTTGAAAGAAATGTTTTCAGGTTTTTTAAAATCATATATTTCAAAGTATAATTTTTATCCTCCGATGTGATCCAGACCCTCCCCTGGAATCATGTTTTGAAGATATATGAATCTATACGACCTATAAATATTTCCAAATGTGTTTCCCCTTTTCTGACCCGGTGACCCTAGCGAAGGAGATTTGTAAAATATACAATACAATTTTTACTAATTTTTGATAATCATCCTTTGAAAAAAAAACTTAACTACCTTAACCAAAGTATTTTCTTGCAAAGTTTGGTTAAAGAAAAAAAATAAAATAAAAGTTTACAGCTGAACAGAAAGGCAGTGAGCTTGAATTAAGATACGATACCACAAAGACTGATAAACCTGTTTCATATTTGGATATTTTACTTGGAAAGAACGTAATTGATCATCTAACAACAAAGCTTTATGATAAATATCATGATGAATTCAATTTTTCAGTTTCTCGTATTCATGTAGCAATAATCCTAGTCTTATCCCCTGCATTCAGTTTTTATATCTGTAAGTTAATCCAATACGCAACACAGCATGCTCTAAAGATTAATATTTTATAAAACGAAGCGAGTTCTTGAAAAAAAAAATGCTGATGGAATGATGACATAAACAGTCTCGCTTGAAGTCATTTTGTAATTTTTATAATCGATGCAATGACCTTTATAGCAAATATAACCTACCATTAAGTCAAATAATAAGTGAAGTCTTTCATACTACAAATGTATAGTTACTCATTTTGTTAACCCTTTTTATGTACATTAAATTTAAAAATTTTCCGTTTTTCTCGAGCAACAAGAAGCAAACAGGGGTGAGACTGGTTGAAAAAGGATGGTCACTCCTCCATGGCACTTGCTCACCTCTGATATTTTTGGAATTCTGTGTTTGCCCTGCTTCCGATTTTATTGTTTGAATGGAACTTGAGCTAAACACTTTTCCATATTTTAACAGAGATTCACTATAAAGTAAAAGGTACGCTTTTTTCATATTTGGATATTATTTTAAATTGTGGAGTTAATCTCTCATTGAAATGGTTTATCTTTGCTCGATATGACTAATCTACTAACGCAAAAAAATAGATTTAACCTCCCATAATATTTAAGACAGGATATGGACCGTTTAGAGAAAATTAACCAATGTAATACAAAATTGAACTAAGAACTACAGTATAAAATCAGTGAAGTAATGTACTGAAAATTGTTTGAACATATGCACCCCATAAAAGACTTGTCTGCTTGAAGAAGCCTGTTATGTTCTTCACAATATACCCTTCCTTTGCTAGTCTCATTCGGACGCCGGAAAAATGGTATAAGAAAAGCTCACTTGAGCCGTCAACTCAGATGGAATAAATATACAAATCAGACAAACAGAGGAGACTAGAGTACAATAAAAAAAAATTATAAATAAATAACGTGTTATCTACTTCTTGTTACATTAAAATTAAAAGTTTTATCTGCTTAGTTTTTACCATTCTTTTAAGCACGTATTTTTCGTATTATATCAAAGGAGAAGCTTAATAACCTCTTTACTGCTTTCCTAAGAGTAAGCATGCTTCATGAAATTACTTGCTGACAACGTTATTTCTAACATTGAAAAAAAAAAAAAGTTTAAAGTTCTCTAAAGTTTTAATAATAAAAATAATGCATTGAAGCATAAAACCTCATGTCTTATTTTTACCAGATGGAATACTTAAAAAACAAGTATCGTTTCAAATAATTTGTGTTTTCCTGTGTCTTTTTAACAGAGCATACCATTAAATTTTGAAAATTCCAAGATGTTTAACTTGGAAACACCCATTAATTTAAAGAAGCCCCCATACGTTTAAAAATAAAGTATTAATCAAACAAACAACTGGTTTGAAAAGAGCTTTGATGCGTAAGTGATACATGTAAAACAGAAATTCAAAATTGAGTGAATGAATTAAAACCTCACCGACAGGAATTTCACAATTTGCTCCTTTGTAAGATCCTGAACATGTACATGTATAGGTGTTGTTTCCATTCTGACAAACGCCACCGTTTCGGCATGGTGCTACTATACAGTAATCGGGGGGAACCTCACAAGTTTCACCAGTGAAACCATCGTTGCAATTGCATCTGTAGTTTCTAATTAAATCTATGCATGGGTGGCCATTACATGGATTTGGAATACACTGGTTGACAGCTGAAATTATAAAACTTGCTTATTTTCTTCAGTGTTTAATGGTACAAAAAGTTATAATATTTATAAGATACTTATTGATGTCCATGTAGTCATGAGCCGCACGGCTGATTTTTAATAAAACGTGTATTAATTTCCAGGTTTATACAGCCAAGGTTTTTTTTTTAATATCTTTTTTTTCTAAAGAATCGGGAATAAAAACAAACCCATTTTTATATCAACAGCGTAAAAATGACCCCCCCCCCCTACCATTCCACTTTACATTTCATGAAAACATTGTATGCTTTTACGTGTTAAAACAGAATGTTGTTTTAGAGTTAATAGAGTTTTCATAAATGATTAAATTAAAGTAGTATTCTATTGTGTACATATGTAAAATCCTGAAAAAAAATCTTTACAAAAACCCCAAAACAACAACAAAACATTCTCTTTAAATATATATATTGTTAAGTAATACATACATGTAAAATGTTTTTATATATTCGATTTGTGTAGCATAGCTAAGTAAGTTACAAAAAGATAAATACCAAAAAGGAAAATTTGTCATGAATCATAACAGGTACATGTATGCAGCTTTTCTTATTTTTTTTCAACATACTTCATTCGCAATCTTTATTTTCTATATTTTCAAAGAAATTTAACCATATATTTATGTATGCCATGCACATTTTCTAAAATGCAGGACGACCATGTAAATTTTCGAGGAAAATTATTTTTTAAAAATATTTTTGAAACCCCTTAATGCCTTTCTACAATTAAGTATCACTGGAATATGAGTCATCATTAGGTTAATGTGTGCAAAATTTGTATGGAATCATAGTAAGAAAGTAAAATAAAGCCTCATATCTAAGCATCAAGGAAAATCTACGATTTCTTTATGTTTCAGGGATTTATTATTTATGTAATTTGAAATCAAAATCAGACAAAAAATATACATCAATCCATGCATCAAATTTTTGTTTGTGTTAAGTACCCTTGAGTTTATGCAGAATCACAATTTAAACTTACTGTCACACTGGCTTTGTATTTTGATGAGAGAGTTATCGACAGTGGTCCAGTCAACATCATTCAATGTAACTATTGTATCGTTCCTGGTGAAATTACATGACGATGCATGTTGACGAATTTCGTCATCGGAGGGAATATTCGATGTTATTTGATACCCCGTTATCGATATTTCTAAAGAAAAAAAAGAAGATAGGTTTTACAAAAAAAATAATATCACTTTCTAAGTAAGGTGTGTTTGTTTCAATCAAAGTTAAGAGCGGGTAAATATAACATTCTTTTACGTACTAAATGCCACATTAATGAAAAAAAAATATCCTCCTTATTTGCTGCTGCAATATAAATTGAATAATAATTAAAAGAAATGAATAAACCATAACTTCTGCAGAAAAAAAGTAATTTCAGACTTTTTAATTCAGCCAAGTTCCTGCGCAATGAAATCAAGTTAAGAATTGAATGACACATTTTAAAACTTTCTATAAATTTAGAATTATATTGGCTTCATCGTTTCTTCAACTTACCTGATAACGCGTCCTCAATCAGGACAACAGCAAAGCTTAAGTCGGGACTTATCACACTGACATTTCCAACACTGTTAAGGCTTGTTTGAGCACTGATTGCTCCGTTTATATAGACACTTATTGTGTCAGTTTCTGTGCTGATGGTAATTACTACATGATGCCATTTTAGGATATCCTTGGTTATATTCAGGCTATATTGGGATCTGCAAATTTACTTACTTTTTTAATATATAATCATATATAATCAATAAAAAATGCTTTGAAATAGATATATAGGAAATTTTTTTTGAACTTATATTTATTTGCTCGTGCTTTTGTACAACCAACTCGTGTCATATTCCCATATTCACTGGTCAAAATAAAATTCAATAATTCTACAGTACCTACAATGTCAGAGATATTAATCTGAGTCATGTGACAATGTATCCTTTCTCCACTTAAAATGAATCAAAGTTAAAGAAACCTTTAAGATTACTTTAATTTACATAATCCATTAAAATTTTAAATATTCTATATAACAAATCGGATATTAATATGAATGATTAGAAAAGTTAAGAAAATAGTTTTGATGTTTAACTAAGTCATACCCATTAATTTCCACCAGGACTGTATTTCCGTATGTTATCGTCACATAAGAAGAGCTAGAATTTCCACGCAACAACACCAAGCTGGAGTTGTCATTCTTAATCCATGCATAAAGAGCAACAGTTTTTGATTCAGGAAATTGACTACTGTCGAAGAAGATAGCATCTCCCTTATTTACGAAAGTAAAATCGAAATCTGTAAGGGAAAACATATATTATTTTTGGTATCATAAATTTTATCCATACCAGTTATAAGTTTTATTGTATGATAATTGGTTTGTATTCATCAAAAGGATTCTGCGAAGGTTGATCGAAAAGTTCGTGGACTAGAGCCATAAAATTAAAACCGCTTAGATACGTCAACGCTTTTTTTAACGTTTATCATCTTTTTTATATATATTATAAAATATACATCATTAATTACCATCTTAATAAATTGGTTGTGTTTTGAAAGCAGTCGTATGTCCGCGTTCCGCAACCCCGAATACTAAGTTTTTTTTCTACCTAAGCGTAACATATTTAAAAAATTATATGAGCTTTTGTTATCCTAAATTCCGTTAATTTACGTATGTGGCATTGCACAATTATACCGTAGAATTTTCAATTTGAGCCCAATCCTGTAACTTCTATGAAATTTTATGTGAAATGTCTAAACAATTAATTGGTTGTAATGATGTCAGAAAGAGGGTTGATTTTTTTTCCTAACATGCTATAAAGTTTCACCCCATGGAAAAACTGGCATAGACCTAGGGAATATTTAAATGGGCCATTAAAAATAAAAAAGAATTCAAAGGACTTGTTTTTTAATACCCCACAAAAATATTATAAAGACGAGAGATTTAAAAGTTAAAGTCGATTTGTAGTAAAGGTGTTCAAAGTCTGTCACGTAGAAAAGTGACATTGATCATGAGTGGTAGATGTGGAACTCCGACAAGCAGATATGCTGTTTTCATCAAGTGATAATATTTCACTATGTATAGATCAATTTATAACATTATAATTATGCATTTATATCAGCTGTTCATGACATTTTAAAATTATATTAACAAGACGAGTTTGAACATTTACTCAACTCCAAGGAATCTCATCAAGATACGTGAATGAGAAAACGGACATTGAAAAGCAATGACGTCGTGTAATTAAATGACGACTGCGCCCGGTGAATAAATAATACCCTTTTTATGATAATTTGGTAAATATTAAAAGTATAAAGCTAAAATTTTCTACATTTTTCTAACTTTTGTTTTATGTTTCTTAAAAAAAATAAACTTTATGTTCCTTTAAAAACATAAACTCCATAGTATTAGTTTTATCGCATCTGTCAACGAATTTTCGAACAACCCTGGGTCGTAGTCATCAAACAAGCCTACCAGCATGTATTGTCATAAATATTGATTAAAAATGTTACCGTGAAACAAGGTTTTGACAATTTTTCTTTATTCTTAACCTCTAAGGCCGGAATTAAAAATATCTTTGTTTCCCCTAACCCGACCCTAAATTCTCAAGTTGGGTCAGTAGGTAGGCATACAATTTTTTTTCTGACAGCAGTTTTGAAAATACTTTCTACAATTTAAAGGAAAATTACCTTTATGAATAAGAAAACTACATGTACGTACAATAATCATACATATGCCGTTTACAGACAATCAATGTAATTTTTTAGTCCATGAGATTTGCAGTTGTTCTTGAGCTTTTTTTTAAGCTAATTTTAAATCGGAGGTTCAAATTCCAATGAGGAACGTTGAAAACGGTCGTTCAAGAGGGACCATAAAAACTTATGTCCAGTATCGCAGAAGATCCTGGATCAAAAAGATACCCCATTGCTGAATGGCAAAAAAGTGCTGAGTACGTCTAAATTTGGAGCAATGTGAAAATGCTCAAATGTCGTCCCAACAAATCTCAAAGGTATCAAAAACAAATAAAACAACCAATCTTCAAAGGCCTAATTAAAGAAAATACACTGGACGTCTCAGGAAGCTTAATCATGATTTCAAAACTATTTGGAAAGAGTACTTAATGACAATATCTATCAATTTGAAAAATAGATGAGTTTATTGAAGAAAGACAGCAGTGATTGTTACACGGGGAAGGGCGACAACTTGTATAACTGCAGAGTAGCTGTATAGCGAGCCTCTAGTGGGCGGAGGAAAGTGGCATCATATATAACGGGTTCTCAGACTAAGCTTCTTTCTTTCTGTTAACACCCAGCCCTCCAGATACATTGGAAAGTTTTGACAAAGAATTTACAAAAAGAATAAGTCTCGAAAAAAAAATTCAACAAAACATTAACAGACCAATATGTTGAGGGCAAGGAAGCAATCCGTGGAGAGGACGAAAGTGACAAATGGTAGAGGAAAGTGCGGGTTGAGGGAAAAGGTCGAAGTCCTGGCCGCTCAAAAGCAGAAATCTGGCCCACCAGAAGACAAAGCAGAGGAAGACAACACGGGTGAGGAAGTTTTACTAAGTTTAGATGAAGCTTGTGTAGAATCACCAAATACAATAATTAGCGTTAATGATTGTTTGGGATACAATGTTTCGGAAAATCTGAAGCAAAAAATAATTGCGGGAAATTATGTGGACTTGGTGCAAATATAATAGACTCTCAAAAAAAGACCTATTGTTTTCAAAAATGGGGAATTGGTAACTAAAACAAAAAACGAAAAGAAGATACATGATATAGTTAAGTGGACGGATGCGTTCTTATGCCCTGTTCACACGGAGAGTTTAATTCGAATTAAGCGTAAGTTTACTGCGAATTAGCTTCGCTTAGCGTTCACACGGAGGATTTAATGCGAATTAGTGTAATTCGAATTAGTTTAATGCGCATTAAATTACTTCGCATTTGCTCCGTGTGAACGCTAAGCGAAGCGAATTCAAATTAAATTTTGACGCATGCGTAAGGCCAGAATTAAGCCACAGGACACGTGTTGGTGGTTATATATAGGTATTTGTGCTATATTTGGTTCAAAAATTGAGGGAAAGTATGTTAATCACTAAAATCATTGAATACCTGTAGCTTCTTCATGATGTATCAAAGGATAGCTCTGCATACATGACGTGATTTACAAATGACGTCATAATAGACTTACTGACGCCTGATTGCACAAGAAAATTTTTAATTCGCATTAGTTTACTTCGCATTAGCTGTCGTGTGAACGCAATTTAATTCGCATTAATTTGATTCGCATTAGTTTACTTCGCACTAATTTACTGCGAATTAAACTCTTCGTGTGAACAGGGCATTAATATACATGGGAATTTACGTTACTGCCCATCCAGCAAAGACTGTGGATTTATTAAAGTATATGCAAACAGTAATGCCCTGTTCACACGACAAGTTTAATTCGCAGTAAATTAATGCGAAGTAAACTAATGCGAATCAAACTAATGCGAATTATGCCCTGTTCACACGACAAGTTTAATTCGCAGTAATTAAATGCGAAGTAAACTAATGCGAATTAAATTGCGTTCACACGACAGCTAATGCGAAGTAAACTAATGCGAATTAAAATTTTACTTCGACAGTCAGGCGTGAGGAGGGCTATTATGACGTCATTTGCAAATCACGTCACCTTATGCAGAAGCAGATGCATTTGACATAATGTCACAGCGTCTGGGGACATATTTTAGTGATTAACACATTTTTTCTTAGTTTTTCACTCAAAAATAGCACAAGTACTTAAAGCTGACCACCGACATGACGCATTTGACTTAATTTTGCCATTACGCATGCCCCAAAATTTAATTCGAATTAGCTTCGCTTAGCGTTCACACGGAGCTAATGCGAAGTAATTTAATGCGCAGTAAACTAATGCGAAGTAAACTAATTCGCATTAAATTCTCCGTGTGAACGCTAAGCGAAGCTAATTCGCAGTAAACTTACGTTTAATTCGAATTAAACTCTCCGTGTGAACAGGGCATTAAATTGCGTTCACACGACACTAATGCGAAGTAAACTAATGCGAATTAAAATTTTACTTCGACAGTCAGGCGTGAGGAAGGCTATTATGACGTCATTTGCAAATCACGTCACCTTATGCAGAAAGAAATGCATTTGACAATATGTCACAGTGTCTTGAGACATATTTTAGTGATTAACACATTTTTTCTTAGTTTTTCACTCAAAAATAGCACAAGTACTTAAAGCTGACCACCGACATGATGCATTTGACTTAATTTTGCCATTACGCATGCCCCAAAATTTAATTCGAATTAGCTTCGCTTAGCGTTCACACGGAGCTAATGCGAAGTAATTCAATGCGCAGTAAACTAATGCGAAGTAAACTAATTCGCATTAAATTCTCCGTGTGAACGCTAAGCGAAGCTAATTCGCAGTAAACTTACGTTTAATTCGAATTAAACTCTCCGTGTGAACAGGGCATAAGGACTGGGGCTATGAGGCACGGGGGAATAGGCTGGAAAAGCTATGACGAACAGTATCGTCTCAAAAAGAGCAAAAATCCCACAAGTAGCTCGGGGATAGTTAATTCAGAACTTTGGTTGCTTTGCATGCTTGGTAAAGAAACGGAAAACATCGGTAAAGAAACGGAAAACATCCATGCACCAAGGCCAGCTGGCAGACAAAGCATGCCATCTTCGAAATGTTATGACTTCAATTATTAGGGTAGCTGTTTCAAATTGCCGTGTACCTACAATCATACTTGCATAAAGTGTAACGGAACACACCCGTTTTATAGCTGTCCGGTAAATAATTTTGGGGGATTTCGTACCCAAATGCAAAGCCAGTCTCAACAAAACCAAACATGTTTATTTCCCAGGATTCCCTCTGCACGATTCAGCAGACCAAATATTAGAGCAAACAAAACTAGATCAAACAGTCAACGATTTATGGGCCCTATGTACAACGCCAATTAAATCTGATATTTTGGAAAAATTACTGATTGGGTATCCAAAAAAGAAAGTACGCAGGGGTAATAAGGAATCATACAAAACATTCTACCTTGACTAAATCAGTGCTATATTATGACGTCTTAGTAGGCGAGATGACGTCAATTTTAGAACACAAGTTTTCATAATATTGGTATTTAGAGATGTAATTTAACTCTAGAAAATAAATAGACTCGTGTAAACATTAACAAGAATAAATGTTCTTATTTTGTTCTGCTGTACTCGGTCATTTTGATTAAAATCTACCATCGATGACGTCATGTGTGCAGATCAAGAACTTGGGAATTGATCATGTCGTGTAAAGAGAATTTGGCTAGGACGGCATGTACAAGGATACGTAAAATGGAGTTTAAAAGCAAATATCGTGATTATTTAGGGAAATTTATATGGAGTTCAGTAAATTAAACAGGTATGCTAACTTATTTTCACCGATCATATTCTCTTTCGAAAACAGTCAGATATACATGTATGCCGGTCGGCCTTTCCTCTGTCATTTGTGACAAAAATAATGCACCAGAACAACAATAAGCTGTATATTTCAAAACATAAGATTTGTACAGATGGAAATTTTGCCTCCTATACTTGGAAAGTGCTGCTAGAATCCCGAGTTAAGCATGGTTTTACGAAAAATCTCGGTTCATATGTAAAAAATTCAAAACATCGGGTAAGGTTTCGTGCGAATGTGTGGAATAATTATATTTTTACTGACGGAACAATGGGATTCTAGCAGCACTTTTTAGGCAAGATAGATGTTTGTCGACTACATTATTTACTCAAAGAAATTATTAAACTCCGGGGTATTGTTGTTCTGTTGGCTTTTTAATTAAGGAAAAATTTGCTATTAATAGATGTCACGTGATGCCGTGGTGGTGGTGCACGTCGTTGCGTTAGACACTTTTATTTTTATGCAATAGATAATAATAGTTTACATTTATTAGCGGTTTTAGTAAATTATCAAACGTAATTTGCTTTACAAAGTCTATATTTCCGAAAACCGACTTGTATGCTTCCTTAACATACCCGCGTAGCAGTAGAATTGTATGAAGGTTTTACTAAGGGTTTCAAAATTCATTATTCAGGTCCGCGATTTCATGTGTTTTCCAAAAATCTCATTTCGGCTAATGATTTCAAAGTAGAAATCAGGGAAAGAATATCTAAAGAAATTAAATATGGAAGAATCATGGGTCCTTTTAAATATTTGCCAATTTCAAATTTGCGCATTTCACCAATCGGGGGAGTAACAAAATCGGATGGCTCAATTAGATTGATAACACATTTATCACACCCTCAGAAAACAAGCGTTAATGATTTTATCAGCAATGAGTTTGCTTGTGAAAAATATTCTTCGTTTGATAAAGTTATAGATATGATTGCAGATTTGGGAAATGGGACTCTTATTGGAAAAAAGGACATTAAATCAGCATTTCGCCTTTTACAATTGAATCCGGGTGATTTTGATTTGTTTGGGTTTTATTTTGAAGATCGATACTTTGTTGATAAATGCCTACCTTTGGGTTGTTCGGAAAGTTGTAGTTTATTTGAAAAAATTTCCACATTTTGCAATGGAAAATTGCCGATATAACAGGTTTAAAATCTTTAGTTCATTATATTGACGATTTTAGTTTTGCTGGTAGGAACAACACCGATGATTGTATAACTTTAATGTAACAAATTTCAAACGATGTGATCAGAATCAGGTGTTCCTATTGCTCATGAAAAAACTAAAGGACCAGTCCTTTCTTGGGTTAGAAATAAATACTTTGCAGATGCAGGTTAAGGTGCCCAAAGATAAACTCGATTCGCTGCGCGACGCGTTAGAAGGTTTGTTAGGGAGAAAAAAAAAGCCACACTCAGGGAAATGCAATCTCTAGTAGGAGGTTTAAGTTTTGTGTGTAGAGCTGTACGCCCAGGTAGAGTTTATATACGAAGGTTTTATGATGCTATGTCAGGAATTCGGGCACAACATCATCACATCCGTATAACAGAGGAATTTTCAGACGACTTAAGAACGTGGTTAAGATTTTTGATCAGTTTTAATGCGACACTTTATTTCTCAGAAAGTCATTGGTCAAGTAACCAATCTCTAGAAGTATATACAGATAGTGCGGGGTCCTGTAAGTTGGGATGCGGGGCTTATTTTGCTGGAAATTGGGTATACTTTGCCTGGCCAAGACATTGGCATTTAAAAATATTATGAGGGATATAACATGTCTCGAATTAGTGGGGATACAATTATGGGGATGCATTAAGCAACAAGAAAGTGCTCTTTCGCACTGACAATAAAGCATTAGTTCAAATTATTTTAAAATTCTCAAACTTCTAAATCTAAGCGCATAATGTATTTATTTATAGCACTAATCATGAAATGCATGGAATTAATTTTTTCACATTTCGAGCAAAGTTTATTCAAGGCACGGAAAATCAAATTGCTGATTCTATTTCTCGTAAACAGTGGGGCCGTTTCCGTGGGCTAGCACAAAAGGCAAGGAGATTTCCGGATCGAATTTCAAAGGAATTTCTGCAGCTGAATTTGAATAATATCAATTTATGTAATCTTTGCTTTGTTGTGTTGCCAGAGAGACCAATAGCTTTTCATAATTTGTGTCTCTGGATAAACAGCCGTGCCCAATTATCGCCACAATAAAATTTATTAAATACATATTTGATGTTTTTATATGCACTTACCTGAGATCTCAGCAATAAGTTTTCAATGCAAGTTAAAAAATTTTTACGACCCCACCCACAATTTCATTATAGCTAAATTGTTAGAGGAAAAAAAAGAGCAAATCCCACCATTTTTGCAGGAGGTGATAACTTTCCTTGAACCACAACGTTAAAACAATTATGTTGATTTATAGAATCTGGTACGGCTGTCCATTTCTTTCCGGCTGAGATGTGTGTAAACGAGCGGCACTAAGTAACTATCCTGATATCCAGTCATGTAACTCATGAAAGTTGAAAAGTAAACTTTGGATTTAGATAAACATAAATAAGTGCTTGACCTCTGCACCTCCCAGGGTAAAGCTTTTACCACTTTCTGAGATGGTGTTTGTGAACTTTGACCTTTGAACTATGAACTTTGAACCTGAGTTTTAATAATATTATTTTATGTAATCTTTGCTTTGTTGTACGAAAGCCCAGAAGGCTCATTCGAGATTCGAGATTCAAAATACGAGATTCGAGATTCGAAATTCGAGATTCAAGATCCAAATTAACCAATCAAAAGGCAGGTTCAATTTTGATTACTCCCCTTTATTATGTTTTACTATCAAGAAATCGTTGAATATATTCATATCAAATGGGTCATTTGCTTAAATGATAATGCAAGAAAAAAAGATATATGTATTAAAACGAAATAAAAAGGAATTTTAGGTTACATTTTAGAAAATATATATAAATTCTTATTTTTCATCATTAAACAAAACAATAGATAGGTATATAGAATATTATATGGT
>PRKT01000939.1:27814-67085 GCA_003671525.1 Saccostrea glomerata
GTTTACTTTTATGTCAACAACTGTATCCAAAGTAGATAACACGAAATATATATAATTCTTTATATGAATCTCTTATGACATTTTAGAAGCTATTATAAATTAATTAAGCATATCTTGTAGACGAAAATCTAATATTTCTTTAAATTTCGTTTTGATAATATATAACACTTTTTCTTGCGTTGTAATTTAATCAATTGACCTCCTCGGTATTAAAATACTCAACGATTTCTTGATCGTAAAAAATAATAAAGGGGAGTAATTGAATCTCAAACCGCCTTTTGATTGGTTATTTTGGATCTTGAATCTCGAAACTCGAATTTCGAATCTCGAATTTCGAATCTCGTATTTCGAATCTCGTATTTTGAATCTCGAATCTCGAATGAGCCTTCTGGGCTTTCGTATTGTTGTGTTGCCAGAGACACCAATAGCTTTTCATAATTTGTGCTTCGTGATCGGGAGGCCCGGGTTCGATTCTCAATCGCGGCGCCGCGTCATACCTAAGACGTAAACAAAGGTAGTGACTGTTCCTTCGCCAAGCGCTCGGCACTAGAAGTGAAAGTCACGGGTCTTTCGGATATGACCTTAAAAACGTAGGTCCCGTGTCACGGTAGGCGTTGGCACGATAAAGAACCCTCACTGCTCAATGGCCCTGAGTGCCGAGTATAGGTCTAAATTTGAAGCCCTTCACCGGCATCGGTGACGTCTCCATATGAGTGAAAAATTCTCAAGAGGGACGTTAAACAATATACAATCAATCAATCAATCATAATTTGTATTTCTGAGATAAACAGCCGTGCCCAATTATCGCCACAATAAAATTTATTAAATACATACTTGATGTTTTTATATGCACTTATCTGAGATAAATGTAGTAAACAAAGGAACATACATGTAGATGAACTGGTAATTAGATCAAAACTGAAATTAAATAAAATGCAGTGAAACTAAATAATGTGTTCACTAGGTGGGCCCCTCACTTGCTTGTGAGGCGGGTCTTGACATTTATAACATACTTTAGATATTCAACAGACAGGTTTGTTTATTTGTTGTTTAACGTCCCTTTTCAAAATTTATGTGCTAACATGGAGACGACAAGACACGTCCGAAACACTCTTAATTATAGTCATGATAAATTTGATTATAGAATTATTTCAAAAGTGAAGAATTCTAATTAGTTAAAGGAATAAGATTGAGACGTCGCCGTTGTTTAATGAAGTACCAATTCTCTTTAATCACACCTGGGCGCCATTTTGTTTCCAACAAATGCTTAAAAATCACAGTGGAACAATGTCGACCATTCTGATAAAAACTTATTTTGATGAAATCGTATTTTAAAAAAACTTTCTACTGGTTAACAATAAAAAAAATATTTGAATAATCTTATTTAATTTTTTTAGTCGGCGCAATTTAAATGGGTCGTTTGCATTAGGGGAAACGAAGGTATGTTTTATTTTGGCCTAAAGCATATTTATCAAATTCAATATATGAAGCCAATATCTGAAAGCAGCTTAGAAAAACTTCAAAGATTGTTTGTGTTCATTTATAATACTTGGAAGATCAATCACGAAATATTGCAAGGATTTTCTTTAAAAAAAAGGAAATAAAGTAACAATTAAAACATCCCTTTTTGTGACATGTGTGTACAACATTCTTTTCAGTTTGGCAAGAATTCAAATTAAATAATATATACTTTGCATGTTTCTTTAATACGCATGTTGAAGAAGGGGGAGAGGCAACCCCAACTTAGGTTCTCAGCACTTAATATTGATTTTTTTTTAATTTAGGGGAGGGACTTGACTACTTATCGTAAAATGCTTGGATAAAAGGATATTTTTCTAAATTCCAATTTTGTTAATTATTGTACTGCCCATTCTGCCAATCTGGAGGCTTGTACATTTTGCATATCTTGGATGTTTTATATGCATGCATGAACAGGAAGCGTTTCTAGACTGGGGAATTTCTGCAAGTCAGCCTAAAATTTGGCACCTGTACGATTATTATTTCTTGTAATTGGATAATATTTTAAAATCTAGGGCATGACTACTTTACACCCAGTTTGAATTTGAATGCTTTCCTTGCACATTGAATACTCTTGTTCTCTGTCCCTCTCTCTAGTAACTAGTAGATTTTTATGCATGTTTTATTTGACAACCCTTCACAGATCATTCTCTTTAAAAGATGTTAAGATGTGTATGATGTGTAATAAGGCTTAATTACATTTAATGTACATGTAATTTAGCCACTTACCAAACTCAATAGTTTGAAAACTAACGACTTTTCAACTTTATACACAACCAATGCCTACGATAACTTAAAATCCAGGCGTTTTGATATCATGGACAGCTGCTTTTTCAATACAAATGGAACTCGTAAATTTACTTACCTGGTCATTGGTCATTTGCAAAATAATTTTCTTAAAAAAGATTCTGATTGCACACACAAGTACTCTGAAGTTGACATCAAGAAGATGCTTGAGTTTCTGAATGACAATATCTATGTGGTTTTTGAAGACCAGATCTTCCAACAATCTATTGGAATTCCCATGTGAAGCAATTGCGCTCCGTTATAAGCAGACCTATTTTGTATTCATTTGAAGCAGAATTTATTCAAAATATTATGCGTGAAAAGAAGAAAACACTTGCTGTTGCCTTCAACTCGACATTCAGATATATCGACGACGCATTGTCAATTAACAATGGTAATTTCCATTGCTACGTCGATACGATATATCCAGGAGAGCTTGAGATAAAAGATACCAGAGAGTCTAACACATCTGTTTCATACTTGGATATTTTACTTGGAAAAGACGTTAATGGTAACCTAACAACCAAGTTATATGACAAACGTGACGACTTTAGCTTTTCTATCGTCAACTTCCCTTACTTATGCAGCAATATACCTTCATCAATTGCATACGGAGTGAATATATCTCAGTTGATTCGATACGCAAGAGCGTGCTCTAGGTATGAACAATTTCTAAAACGAGGTAAATTACTGACAAGCAAATTCAAGTTGATGAAACAAGAATATCATCAGTCTCGTTTAAAGTCATCATTTCGTAAGCTCTATCATCGATACAATGATCTTGTCAGCAAATACAATTTGTCATTGAGTCAAATGCTGAATAAAGTTTTGCATACCAATTGTTAGTCCATTGTTTTTACACTGAATTGACGACGGATTTTTCCGTTATTTCATGACGATGAGCACACGGCGGGTGTGACCGGTAAGTAGGGGATGCTCACTCCTCCATGGCACCATATCTCACCTCTGATGTTTTGGAGGTCTGTGTTTGCTCTGCTCCTATTTTGTATTGTTTTATGGACTTTGCTATTGAATACTGTTCGTTATCTCCATATCCTTCACTCATAAAGATGATTTAATATATGTACAGAGTCGTTTGTCCAATCACAAAATACATGTATACCGATGAGATTTCCAGGGTTGTTATTTCCTTAATAAGTTAATTAGTAAGACCACGTGTTCTAAGTGCTATACAGTGACCATATGTTTACTTTTTAGTTATAAAATAGAATTTATTACTTCTGTGATGAGTATTTTAGAAACAGTAAAATATAATCTGATTCTCTCGATATATGCACACTCCTTTTACGATAGCAGTATTCAAGTAAATGTGTTTATAATAGCGTTTTCCTGGCATATATGTACATGCTTGTATATCTATATTTGTTGTTGTACAAATACCGTATATCATGTCTTATGCTTTACACATAATTAAAGAGGTATATTGAGCTTGCGTACAGCCATAAAATATAGTTACCTGTACAGTTATTTACAGAGGTGCTTTTAGACAATGATGTTTTTCCATGAGGGCAACTTTCACAAGTTTTCGACATTTTAATACTACTATATGTGCCTCTTGGACAAATACTGCATGGCATTAACCCACTCATGGAAAACTCTCCAATGTCACACTTGTCTAAAAAATAATAAAATAGAATACATGATTGATCCAAATGACAATCGTATCTGAAATGAATACTTATTTTAATAACATACAGTAAAACACAGTTATATCGAACATGCCTATAATGAATTGACGCTTATAGCGAAGTGACTGTCATTCTCCATGGCTAAAAAAAATTATTAAGTAGCTTAAGCCTCCCTCTCTGCCACTTCGCGATAAGCGTGTTTTACTGTAATACCTAAACACTCTGACAAAGATTCAGCTCCGTCGTCCAGAGTATATGTATCGCGCGGGCATGGTGTACACGTAGCTGCGTCTTCTGAATCTTTATAAGTTCCCTTCGGACAATTTCTGCATGTAGGCTGTGAGGGGTTTGATTTATCAAGATACGTGCCAATGGAACAAGGGACTAAAAAAAAGATATTTATCATCAAAAATAGGCTTTCTAGTAACATAGGCAACTTCTATGAAAATGAAAGTAGGAAAAATTTAAATCCCATGATTGTCCATGTACTTTGAAATTGATATAAAAAAGGATGCAGAAGTTCCCTTCAACAAGTCTTAGTCTGTTGGAATTCCGATGGATACTAAAAGTGTTCTTCTTTTAGCTCACCAATTCTGTATTCTTATGAAGCGTGTCATTGAGTTTTTTTTTAAAAAGTTAAGAGACTTGTACTTGAGAAGAAAAACACTTTATGTGGCCATCAACTGCACATTTACATTTTTCGGCGATAAATTTTCAATCTAAATTATTGCTTTCATTCTTATGATGTTTCGACATAATCTTTCGGTGAATTGAATGGGAGTACAACATAAAGTCTGCAACATTTTTATTTTAGAATGTTTTACTGATTAAAGATGTTAAAGGCCTACTAACAATTAAATTATATTAGAAACAAGAGCACTTTTCGATCGCCAACTTTATGTCTGTAGAATATGTAATATCCCACTACCACCTATATATACTCACCGTCAATAGAAACGCAACACCCTAATTTTAGGTTGAAAATTAAATACAGGTTATAACTATGTACCAAAAAAGTTAGGACATCTTTTACTTTGCCAAATCAGTTATTTAACGGTTGAATGAATTTCTTTCCATTACCGGAAGTTGCTTTTTAGCCCTCTTAACAGAATTCAAAATTTTCCATTTTTGATAAAATTTTAACAATATTTTTGGTTTACAAGGTTTTGAAACTGTTAATCATAAAATTGTACGAAAAGGCCGGGAAAAAATCCTTCTGTATATAATATAAAACCTGTATATAATTTCACCCAAAAACTAAGGTGCTGCGTTTCTATTGACGGTGATATGTTATATGGATACATCTCCTTACTTACATTCCGATTACGAGTTTAAATATGAAGCAGGCTAATCAAATGTAAGTTTATTAAAACAATTTAAACTACTTAAATTTAACTCGGTATTTCGTACATTCTATGGTCGATATAGGGGCTATGTTTTAAAAAATAACCTGATTATGGAATTGCATTTTGATAGTCTTATTTCTCCAAAGAATTAGAAGGCCTTTATTTTGTATTGAATTTGATTCAGAATAGTTCATCTTTTGATCGATCACAGGATAAATCTACGCCATTTACTTAACTGAAAGGTTACTGGAAGATCTGGAATGTTCATCTAGTAAATTTATAGTGCTCACGACGGTTGTTGCTTTTCAACAGAGTAAGCGCACTCCTACTAGAGACAAGATCACAACTCATGATTTTGCATTGTTTACAGATTTCTTTTTAGAGCGATCACTGTACCTTTTTCAAAATATGTTTACATAAATCAAACATATTGCGATATAAATTTTTGCATATAAAAATTCAAATTGCGTAATCAATGTTCACGTAAGTTATGCTTATGTGTATTATATATTGTTAAATCATTAAAGAAAATATTTACCACAACTCATTGTACTTTGTTTTACTGCTGTTCCCTCTGGGCATTCAGGCTCACTCAAACCAGAGGAAAAGGAGTTTATATCTGGATCCAACCCACTCACATGGAATGATCCATTTACAGCCAAGACTTTGATAATGTCAAAGATGGTTTGCTGAATCTTTTCCATGAAGTGAAAAGTGTCCGCCGAAGAATTGAAATTTTGCCAGGAAGTCTTCACAGAAAAACTCATCCTTATTCTAAATGTGCTTCTTCTATATCGACCATTTGGCACATTGTACCAATTATTACCTGTTTCATCTGCTGATCGTTTACGTTTTTCTGTAACTGGTCCGCAAGTTACATCCGTGTTATTGACATTACATTCAGTGCTGCTAGAACAGACGCCCGTCCATCCACTTATTTCTAGCAGTTTCATTACATTAATAAAATTCTCTTTAATTTGGGCAAGTGTTTGCAGAGAATTACAGTCACCAGCAAAGTAGTAAAATTCACCTGGAAGACGACTAGAGCCCACCTGTTGAATTTCTGCAGTAGGTAAAGGATAATGCAATTGATTGCATAAGATATTAAGACCGCGGAACATTAACTGGCAAGATAGGAAATATACAGCTTACCTAATTTCTATCTGTTACAATTTAAACATTCAATGATAGACAATGAAATTGGCGGGTATAATTCGACGCGGGGAAATTGGATTGATATTCTAGTTTACAACTTATTTTCAAACCACCTGATCTGTTTTCAAAAGCAAAGTGTGAGTGTGTGATCCAAAAGACAAAAAATTTCAATTCCCGAATATACATGTTGGTTGAAATTTATATTGTAATGAGTTTATAGCATATAATATTCTTATGGAAGACATTTTTTTCACGAGACTGCCATATAATTGTAGAAAAAGGGGGAGGGGGTCAAAATTTGTCGAGTCAGATCACACATTGTACCAAATAGTTTTTGGGATGACAAGGACTTTTTTTAGTTTTGTCTTTAATGAAAATGTTGTCGACTTATTTATTTCCAAGGTAATTAAGCCCCCCCCCCCTTGCACACATACATATAACACGTAATTAAATAAATTATACCAAACAGAAATCAAATATTTGATATTTGTTCCTTCATATATTCCTATAAACCGCTGGACAGAAAAATCCGATTTATATATTATTTTCAAACTATACCGAAAAATATGTGTTCTCTGGGCCAATCAGTCAATCAACGTGCCTTTTATCTTACCTTGGGTGGATTGAAAATGAATTTCAATCCAATGTTTTCCCCGCGTCCGCGAAGTGCCCATTTCATTGTCTATTATTGAATTGTTTGATTGTAACAGATAGAAATGACGAAAGCTGTATATTTCCAATCTTACCAGTTAGTGTTCCGCGGTCTTTTAAAAATTGCAAATATCTATATTCAGTGTTATTGGAGATGTTCAACATTCAATATCATATACATGTAACACGTACGAGGCCATATGCATTCTCATTATTCTTGGGACACAAAATACTCAGAAAATTGGCAATGTCTGTGTTCATGTAAATAAAATTAGCCTTTTTAATTATAATAGTAAAAGTAGAACAATTTTAAGAACAAAAAAAAATTATTCATTGTTCCCTTTGCACATTTCACTCCATAATAACTCTTTTATTGATCAACATTGTTATGAAAATCACTTAATTCACATTACATCTTAATGAAATTGAAAATAACAAGAGACCCATGCATGGGCCTTTTAGGTCACCTGAGCATCATGCAGCAACTTGAATTGTTAGTTTGGTTACTTAATACCCATAGGCAGGGTAGGGGAACAAAAAATGCATTTCAACTAATCAGTAATATTCAGCAATAATCAGAAGTGCCCCTACCACACATAAACCGCTGACCCTAGGTCCACACATTGCAGAATTTTTGAAAAGGCACCCTTGCTTATTAAAAATGTCTGATTAATACCAAGGAGCAGATTTAAGATTTTCAAACAATTTACTTTCAGTAAATTACTTTCAGTATAAGGAGAACCCCCTTCTATGCTATCCCTGTTCCAGGGGCCTTGGAATTCCTTATTCTAGCTGGAAAAGCCCCGCCATAACACCAGAAAACCTGACTCTGGGGCCATAAAATTCCCAATTTTGGAAGAGGTATTCTTGCTCATCATAACTATGTACTTAGTTAGGTAATTTAATACCAAGGAGCAGAGAAAAATATTTTCAAAGAATTAATGCATTTTCACTAACCCCCTGACCCTTGGACCATAAAATTCACAATTTTGGAAGAGGCACTCTTGCTCATTATAACTATGTACTTAGTTGATTTATTTAATACCCAGAAGCAGAAAAGATTTTCAAATAAATAATGCATTTTAACTATATTATCAATCTAGCTCCCCCCCAGCACTAGAACCCCTGATCCTTGAGCCATGAATTTCACAATTTTGGTCGAGGACTCAATGCATTCATGCAAACAGTTTGACTGCTTGATATCCAGAAGTAAAGAAGAAGATTTTTAAAGATTTTATTAATCTAAATGATTTTTGTCCCACCGCTCCGGCCCTAGGGGGACAGGGACCATAAAACCCACACTGTTTGTTTTCTGTTAGCGATAGATGCTGTATACCAAATTTGGTTGAAATTGGTTCAGTGGTTTCAGAGGAAAAGCTGAAAATGTTTAACTTTTAACACACGACTCTCGACTACGAACGAAAACGAATAGCAACCGGTCACCTGAGTGACTCAGGTGACTTGATTAAAAGGGTTAAGTAGAAAATGTAAATCGAAACAATGAATTCTTTTTTTGAATGTCATTAGTTCTCTAACAGCACGTGTTTATACTTACAAATTACCATACCACGCCAAAGTGCAGTTTTATATTTGTCGGCTTGGATAGATGGTGTTAAAGAACCAATGGTTTGTAAAGTATGGATTCAATATCTAAATAACAGAATAATGCAATCCAACGAAGGGAAACAACAAGAAATTCAATCGGTTAAATACTATACCTGAACAATTTGGTACGATATTGGATGGAAGATATTGCCCTGTGCTTTGTGAACATATAAATTGTCCGTTAAAATTCGAGCTACCACCATTAGTCTTGATTCCATACGGGATATCGAATTTTTCCTGACATTGCATTGTACACACCTGCCCAAACATCCATTTATCACAGCTAATTGCACCGTTTCCGGGTGGTGTCAAGGGATTACAAGGATTTGCTGTAAAAAAAGTTGCTTATATGATTGTTTCTATTAAATGTTAAATAAAATCTAATCAGTTAAAGGTTTCATGTTCACTTACTTTTGCAATATGGTACGTCAGTTCCAACATCCCAGTATGCCGTTACCATCGTCCCGGTTTTATTTTTTTCGCACGTAATTGTTTCATTGCCCACCAAAGGGAAATCTCCCATACAACTGAGTTCACAATATGAACCATAATTGTAGCCAGTAGGACATGTATAGGTTAAATATCGATCAGATATAGTTGGAGGAGTACAAATCAATTCTGTGAAAAGGAAAAAAGGCAAAAAGATTTTTTACAGCCATTGGATGAACTCTCGAAATCTAAAAAAAAAAAACGTAAATAATTCTAATTATTATTTTTTTCCTTCAAATGTAAAAAAAAAGTTAGAAAAAAATCATTGTAATTGCAATTTTCAGCAAAAAAAAGTTTCAAACGTCCGAGAACGCTTAAAAACAGTTATTTCAACAGTTGGGATCAGCTATGCAATTTTGAAGCAATTCGGTTGTGTAACTTGTCACATAGACTCCATATTATCCAAATAACCCTGTCAATTTCGATCAATTCATATTAGTTGACTACAATGTATACAGTTTATGAATTTTTAAACAAATCAAACGAATCTAATTTGAAAATATTCAATAATCATTTAATTTCTATTAAAATATTTGGTTCTTATTGGATAAAATATTACTGCATAAAAAAAAAATTGGCTATCTTTACATGTATATTTCCCGCTTTCAGATTACTTTTTTGACGGATTGATTAAAATTTTTTACTTTAATAGGTATTTTCATGAATTTCGGAACCTGTCCAACATATCTCCTACTTTTGTTTCTTTTTGAATTATCCCCCTTTGCTAAACAAACCAAATCGTCTGCATGACAACAAAAACAATTAAATGTATCAGAAAAAATGAAAGAAATCAGCATACATATGTTAAATGAATGTCTTTGAGATATACCTGGTGTGAAAAATAGAACTATGAAGAAATGCTTTATGCTACAAAAACTGTGAAATGCCGTGAATTTGTTAATTCATAGGTATGAAACGAATGATCAAGAAAAACGACATAGCATGAATAATGACGGGATTCTTTTAATTTTAAACAGTCGGCAACAGATCTAGACTCCTTCAGATCTTACAGCATTGACAGGTTGTGATACGTTTTTATATATTCGGTTTAAAACATTGAGATGAAAAGTAGCTGAAATGAAATCCAAAATTTCTGTGACCTTGAACTGTTAGGATATTTGAGTAGCTTCACTTTACATTTACGAACTTACCAGGGAAATATATACCCATTGGGATATAGCAAAATATAATAGCAGAACAGGTGAGTTGTTTGTGTTAAAGAACTGTTAAATATTGTTTGAGAAGGTCGGAAATAACAGAACAATATATATTAGGGAACTTGTTTTTTCGTAAGGCCTTTACGTCAGCCATTTTGAATTCCAGCAACGTTAACGCTGTTTTGATATATTCATACGCACTGTTTTTGATGCGTAAATTTCAAAGTAAAGTGAAGAAAGTTTCATTTTATCAATTTAAATCATAACTAAATGATAAGAAATGAATATTTTTTTTCCCTTTGATCGAAGTATCAAAGAAAAAGTTTGAAAGAAAATGTTTTCATCAATGCGCTACGTGCATTGTTTAAGCTTAGCGTGGAGAGGTGTACAATGTATATATGTGTGATTGATAAGTTATGTCTTTTGCATAAAAGTGCATATTGACACATTCTAGAAATAAATTAAGCGCATATGACGCTTTGGACTTGTCTTTTATTTAACGTACCATTAAATTTATATTTATAAATCTTATTTATCATTTTAAAAAAAATCAATTCACATAGAAGTAAGCAAAAATAGTCGTACGAAAAATAGCACAACAACGAATCATCTCCCTTGCCTTGAACATAATTTCACCTAATGAAATACATATTATTATTTCCATTCATATTTCAAAACGATATATTCCAGTGAGATTGAAGTCTGACAAATTCCTTTTACCTAATCAAAACAGGGCTCTTTGTGGAAGATACTCCTCTTAATCATCTGAATCTATCTAAAGCATTTCCATCCCTCCTTTTTGCCCCCTTCACTTTTTGCATTGTTTATGGATTTTTGAGATCGATCATTGTTCCTTATCTTTTCCCTTCACATTTCATGTTTTGATATTTCACTTCAAAAACACGTTAGTGGTAATCTAGCAAGAAAACTTTATGAGAAACACTACCTGAGGGTGCTTCCATATAAATACGAACAATCAACGCTTTGCTGTTCTTGAGAAGATTAAATATTTTTCATATCTTTTCCATATGTAAAATTTGATCGACCATTGCAGCCCAATCTAACCCCCGGGGGTAATAATTTTAACAAATTTGAATCGGATGCTTCTACATAAATATGACATATCAAAGCTTCTATGTCAATTGAATAAAAAAGAAATTATTCTTGAGAAATATTGCTTAATATTGTTCAGTTAATAAGGTCTATAAACGACAATGTTTGAAGAGGTATTTTTGTGTTTTTCATATTATCTTCTTGATAAGTACCCCTATAAATAACTGAAAATGTGTAGTCGCAGTATGTTATTACCATTAAGTTCCACAGACTGTACTTCATTTAAAAACAAGGAAAACATGTCATGAGCTTTTAACTGATTGATAAGCAAGTACTAATTTATAATTTTGAAAAGTTTGAAAATCTTGTGACAAAGACGACATAGGTTCTACCTTAAGAATTCTTAAAAATTGCTTAGCTGACGTACAAGGGTGAAGTTATTTTGACATTCCAAACTTGAATGAAAAAAAACCCAGGGTTTATAAGACATTCTTAATTCTAAAATTCACTGTGTGAAACCTAAAATATCGAGACTCTGAAAAATTAGTTTGAGGGGTATTTTCATAGTTGTTTACCTCCTTTGCTAAAAAAAAAAAAAAAAAAACCAAAACATTTTTTCAACATGCAAACTTTTAATAGCAATTTTACTCTTCTTTTAATTTATGAAACCATTTTTTTAGAGTGTTTTTCAGCATAAAGTATTTTGGGGATACCTGGGATAACATAATTATTTTTTTTTATCAGTGCATTGTTCAGTCAGATATTGATTCTAAAGTTTAAATCTGAAACTGTTACTTACACTGTATATGCAAAAAGATTTAAATATTACCTTTAATATATATATAAAAAGTGCAATTTGGGGACACATTTCCCTGTGCGTCAGAGGCGGTGTAAACAATTTTATGAGAACCAGGGGAAAACAATGATCCTGATGATTTGCCTTCTATTTGTTTGATAGTGGCTTCTCCCGAATTATCAACAGCAGTGGGTACTGTCCAGGATACCCTAGTTGGTTGGCTATTTCTTTCAGCATAATTATAAATGTCCGCAGGACAATCGGTAACGATTGGTTTTTCGTTGTCTAAATAAAAGCATGAAAATATTATCATCTTTTCAGTCTGATATACAATATTAACCAACTAGTGAAAAAAGCGATTACTTTTTATGGTTCTAGTACATAAACAGAATAGACGATTTCAGAACCTACTTTATTTTTATGAAAACCGTTATTAAATTCAAAACACTTTCATGTAATGTTATTTATCAATTATAATTATTCTTTTCATTAAAAATTAAAGAAATTAGGAGAGTTTTTAGCATGACGAATGATAACTTGTGTATCACGACACATCTGTTTTAGAAAGACATTAATAAATTTACTTAATTTTGTTAAAACCTAATATTTATATACCTGTACATCCTTGTAGAGAGTTTGACCACATTTTATTTGCCTGGCATTCAATTGTACTGTTGTCAAGAACGCTGTAACCACTTTTACAACGTGTAGAGCATACTGTTTTGTATTCGTAGTCCGAAGAAGTGCAAAAAGCTTCACCATGTACTGGATTTAAGGCAGAATCATCACTTGAACATGAAATAACTGGAATAAACGTGTGAAATTCATGGAATTTTAGATCGATAAATATGCATTAACAAGAGGTCCATGGGCCTTATAGGTCACCTGAGCATTATGCAACAACTTTCCAGTGATTTAATTTGACTCTTATTTTAAGCCAGATGCTATGGCGTTCACAATTTTGAAAGAGGCACCATTGATCATCATAACAATACACTTAGCAGTTGCTTAGTTTGTTTACTTAATACCCATAGGCTGGGTGAGGGAACAAAAATGCATTTCAAGTAATCGGTAATATTCAGCAATAATTAGTAATGCCCCTATCACACATGAACCCCTGACCCTTATGCCTAGATCCAAACATTGCACAATTTTTGAAAAGGCACCCTTGCTTTGATTAATACCAAGGAGCAGATTTCAAACAATTCATCCAGTTTCGGTATATACGAACACCCCCCCCCCCCATGGTACCCCTGACCCTGGGGCCTTGAAATTTACAATTCTGGAAGATGAGGGTCCTTGCTCATCATAACTACATAGGTAGTTCATCTGCTTAATACCCAAGAGCAGAGAAGAATATTTTTTAAAGATTTAATGTATTTTCACTACAAAATTAATAGAGCCCCGCCCTAACACGAGAACCCTGACCCTAGGGCCATTAAATTCACAATTTTGGTAGAGGCACTCTTGCTCATCATAACTATGCACTTAGTTAGTTTATTTAATACCTAGGAGCAGAGAAGATTTTCAAAGAATTCATGAATTTTCACTATATAATATATAGAACCCCGCCCTAACACCAGAACCCCCCGACCCTGGGGCCATAAAATTCACAATTTTGGTAGAGGCACTTTTGCTCATCATAACTATTCTAGTAAGTTTATTTTATACCCAGGAGTAGAGAAGATTTTCATAAAATTCATGTATGTTCACTATATAATCAATAGAGCCCCACCTTAACACCAGAACCCCTGACCCTGGGGCCATAATATTCATAATTTTGGTAGAGGCACTCTTGCTCATCATAACTATGCACTTAGATAGTTTATTTTATACCCAGGAGCAGAGAAGATTTTCAAAGAATTCATGAATTTTTACTATATAATCTATAGAGCCCCGCCCTAACACCAGAACCCCTGACCCTGGGGCCATAAAATTCACAATTTTGGTAGAGACACTCTTGCTCATCATAACTATGCACTTAGTTAGCTTATTTAATACCCAGGAGCAGAGAAGAAGATTTTCAAAGAATTCATGAATTTTCACTATATACTTATTTAGCCCTGCCCTAGCACTAGAACCCCTGACTCCGGTGCCATGAGTTTCACAATTTTGGTAGAAGACTCAATGCTGATTTCAATCATGCAAACAGTTTGACTGCTTGATATCCAGGAGTAAAGAAGAAGATTTTTAAAGATTGCATTAATTTTAGTGGTTTTTGCCCCAACCCCAGGCCCCAGGGGGGCAGGGTCCATGAAATGCACAATTTTTGTTCCCCTTTACCCATAGATGCGTTGTGCCAAATTTGGTTGAAATTGGTTCAGTAGTTGCAGAGAAGAAGCTGAAAATGTTCAAATGTTAACGCACGACGCACAACGCACGACCCACGACGCACGACGACGGACGAAAACAGATAGCAAAAGGTCACCTGAGTTTACTCAGGTGACCTAAAAATGTGCATAATTGCATGTGAAATATACCTGAAGTAATTAAATGTACATTTTGAAACATACTTTATATCAATACCCTACTGGTAGTTCAAGGCAACATAGTAGCCCTTTTTGTTTTAAAAATCCACATCAAAAATTTTAAATGAAAAAAAAAAACACACACATCTTTATCACTTGATTAAATTGACCAAACTGTATTCAATAATTGAAATTCTGTTTTGTAAAATTTGTTAAATTTTTTAAAAAATATTTTTGTTATTTAGAAGATTGGGTCTTCTCAAATTAGGTAATCATAATTAAAATCAAAGATTGGATATAAGAAATACTTAAGGTTTTATAAATTCATAAAATACATCTTTATTTATTTAAAATTGGACCCCATACATGTAAAAGATTTTTCCATTTGCGTGTGCCAGGAATGTTCCAAAAATAATGTAACATCGTGAATTTTCTGACGGGAACAATATTGACAGGTGATATTGAAATTGATTACTGACAGTAGAGTAATTAAATTTCACGTTCTCAATATTAATGACTTTACTACAATGCACAGATTGATGCCGTATCCATTACATTTTACACGATATATCTGAGCAACCGATTCATTTGCAATCAGACCTTTATGAAGGACAGACCCCAGTCTGATTAAAACCGCCCCCCTTCACCTTTCACTCGTCAGACGACGTGTGAAAGGAGAATGGGGCTGGTTTTAATCAGACTGAACAGACCCTTACATAACATTAGACATTTATGTCCTTTAGACCTGTTTGTATAGGTACATTTGCTTAGTTATATAGAGGAAAAAATCGGGACCGGAGGTTCACTTCGAGAGATAGAGAACTTCGAGAGATCGGAGTTCGAGCCATCGAGAGTCACCTGTATGTTGCTAAAGAACAAAGTTCATTTTTGCCATATTTGGCCCTGTGAATTTCTGAAAGACTAAAATTACATAGTTTTAGTTAACAATGCATTGAATATCATGTAGATCTTAGATGTCTGCGTATCTATCAAAAATGACGTAATTTTCTGGCTAGTCAATGCATCATGACGTCATGAAATGCGTCAATTTCCTCATATTCTGAAAAGGTATACAAAACGTTCAATACTTCGTTTCCGGGATGTCCGCGCTAAGTAAATGTGTCATGTGACTTTCATCACCACGTGACAAAAATCTAGGCACCATTTGGACAAAATGGCGGCGGAACAGATTCGTTTAAAATCCGTTCCCCAGCTCCGGGATTTCTTGAAAGAAAGAGGTATTTAAACATCAATTTATCGAAAACAGCAACTAATTAGATTGGCAGAAGCTGCGACCGAAATGAAAATTGAGCCGGAAGAATGTGCCATTGAAAAGAAAAGCTATCACGACCAGCAAAGGAGAACGGTGGAGGTCCGTACCGATGAAAATATTACGACTTTTATTTTACCTGATATCAGTGGACTTTCCGATTGGAAGGCCGATTTACAAAATTTGCCAAAAATCGAAATGGGTGATATAATGGTGTACTTAATGACTTATTGTAACTGGAGTGCAAACAGACTGAAGTCCTACAAGGATGATAACTCATTCAAACTGTATCAAACCAACCACATAGATAAAGTTTTGATGGCCTCTGTTGCACATGGATACATATATGTTAAGAGTACCTGTGTGCCAGAAACAAGGCAATCAGAAAAACCTTATTAAACATGGATTCTCTTGCATAAAAATGGTTCTTTGAAATCCGGTGGCTGTACTTGTGTGGCGTAAGTATATATGTACACATGCCAGGGTACTATCATAATTTGTTTTATACCGTGGTGACTGGTGAATCTTTCAATAATTTTGATGGAGATGCATTTTATTCATAAAGCAGAGGTAACAATTATTTGAATAAATATTCTAAGGGTCCCACAGGAACAACATATCATAAGCATACCTGTCCTCAGGATTGTCCCCAAGACCCAGGGAATTTCCTTGCCTATATTATATGATGTACCGGTAATCATGTAATCCCTATATATGTACGTGTCATTAAAAACATGACTACATGTACCAGTTCTCTGCGTTTTGATGTTAAATACATACACGAACATACAGCTGGCCCTGCAAAGAGGAAACACCCATTTATTTATTTAATGATTTTATTAAATAGACCTAGAATCTTGTCTATCTGGTAGGCTAATTGCAACAATCTTGAACACACTTCCAATGTTAGTATAATATATGGATTTAATCCAAGTTGAAGAATTTAGGACTATAAGTATTAATCATTTGATAAATAAATAAATATTTTCAATATTTTCAAGGGATAGTATTTTTTTTCAAACATATAGTTTTTTAAATCAACATGAACAATGCTGAAGTAGGGCCAAAAGAAAAATTACTCTTGTTTCCTGTCCCCTGACCAAAAAAATAGGGTAGGTAGGTAGGAAAAATATTTTATTTTAAGAAAAAAAATTATTTTGAAAACTCAATGAATGCAGAACATACAACATATAATAACAAGAAAACAGTATGTTAACAGTTTACAAAGCAAGTTTGTTAATAAAGATTTATAAAGTAAAGGTATCCTGTACACTTGTGATGTATTAGTTCTGTAAAATTGTTGGTGAAGTTTAGCTTTTCAGGAAAATATATTCCCTCAAAAAGAAAATGTAATAAAAACTTTTAGGGTCGGAGGGTAAAATGTAGGGTAGGTCGGGTGACAGGAAACAAGAGTATATTTTATTTTCGCATAAGCATGACATATACAGTGTGCTAATGCTGTCATGTGACATTGTCAATTTTGATATATTTAAATCTTTTCAAATTTCAAAGTGAATAAAATGCAAGCTTTTATTTTTTTTTCCAGAGATGACGGAAGTTGCAAACACTGTGTAGCACTATTGCTTGCTTTGCATGACTTTAGTGAAAGGCACCAAGACAGAGGAACTGAGGTATGCACAGACAATCCATGCAAATGGGATCGACAGAGGCAGGGATTTAATCCTGTTACAATACAAAATATTAATTTTGGTAAGAAAGACATCCGTGATAGTTATCAGCCTTTTTCTGATAATGCTATTGATGTGCATCTAAAGCCATACAGAGACAAAGTAATGAAATCTTTGTACAAAGTCTGCAAGAAACATGGTTCAGTCCTAACTTACACCATGGAGCCTCTGTCTGATGAAAGTGATAGTGAAAATGACATCAATAACGATCAAGATTTAGTACTAATTCCAGATGTCATTCAAAAGTATAAATTAGAGCATGACAATGTAGAGGGATAGGAATTTCTTGAACATTTGTGTAACATTCATTCGCAAGAAATAATTAAAAATATTGAAAGTATAACAAAGGAACAGAGTGATGACCCAATGTGGTATGAATATCGAAAGGGAAGAATTACCGCGTCAATAATGGGATCCGTTCTGAGATGCAACATTGAGAGATTAAATGATAATAACTACATAGTAAAAAAATTCAAAATACTGATCCCTTTTTCTCTACCCAGGCAAGATTATGGAAAATCAATGGAAGATGTTGCTCGAAACCAGTATAGAGAACAATACATCAAATCTCACCAGAAAGCAGAAATATCAAAAGCAGGTTTGTCGATTTCTCCTGCGTGTCCTATTATAGCTGCTTCCTTGGAAATGTAAAATGTCTATGTTGTGGTAAAGGTCTCCTGGAGATCAAGTGCACATACACACACCAGCACAAGTATACTAAGGATATTGCTAGTGAAAACAATTGTTATGTTCATCTTGTGAATGACGAAGTGAAATTAACGGAAAACTCGCCTTGGTACACACAAATCCAAACTCAACTTTTTGTAACTGGAAAATCATGGTGTGATTTTGTTCTTTTCACTCAAAAAGACTTTGCAACTGATAGAATTTATTTCGATTCAGAATATTTTGATATGTGCTTGAAATAGGCTATTGATTTCTACTTTAAATTCATTATGTAATTTCAATTTTTTTATTGAAATTGAGACACATAAAATAATGAAACAAGACTATTTAATTTTCTTTATTTTTTATTGAAAACATGAAATGTTACATTCATCACAAAGAAGTCAGAACTACTATTATACTGTTTAAAGCTGTATGGAGAGGTATTTCACTGGTACATGTACTGATGTACATATCACATTTACATTCTGTATAACAGTAAGAAAAAATATATACAATTGATTGCCAGTCTTGTTCAATATGTTACAAGCATAAATGCTGTTTAAGGGCCCAGTAAATTCAGTCAATTTACTTCAAACAAAAATCTGTGAAAGGTGAATATAGCCCCTTATTTTAGGATTTAACAAGAGATCGATGTAAATTACAGAAAAATGCTGCAACAGTGACCATAGGATGAACCAGTGATTTCATGTCTCATGGATTGGTTTGTGAAATAAGTTTAAATGTTTTTAAGCGTCCAATTGCTCTCTCAACGTGTATTCTGAGATTTGCTATATTCCTTGTTTTTTTAATGTCACTGGCACACAGATATTTCCCCTTTTCCCAATTACATATGCGTGTAAATGGCGGAATAGTTAAATATGCTTTGCGTTCTGTAAGGAGGTCTCTAATTGTGAACCCTCTATCCGCCATTACTTCATCACCAGCAGATAAGTGGTCAAAAAATCCTCTATGCTCAGTTATATATCTATCAGAGGAATTGCCAGCCAAGATTTCAGAAATAAAATTGAATGCACCATTAGTAGTGAGCTTACAAGAAATTTGTAAGTATTATGAGATTTGTAAGTGCTGTATGTCCGAGCATTGACAGTTGGATTTTAAGGCCTTTGAATAAATATCTCAGAGCAATCAATAATTGCCCTTGTCCGGGGATAGCTCTGTCTGAAGGACTTGGGCATGAACTTTTTAACAATCTCTCGAGATGGCCATAAGATACAGTCTTTGAAAATGTAATATAAGCAAAACATTTATGTTGTAAAGATGGATGAAACCCTTGAACATGAAACCCCAAAAAGGTGTGACATGACAAAGAGAGGCAGAGCTAATCTTAAGCGTACCAATGTTAAATGAATTCATCTGATCGTGAAAGTTTCCTAGTAGGCCCTGGTTTTTTCCCCTGATTTTGATAACGCTTTTCCGTCTCACTTTCACTTCCTGTCCAATACTTAATATTGATATCAAAATTGACTACAGCATCTTTAATTGTGTTAAAGATTTTTAAGTTTGGTAACCCTGTAAACTTTCTAACTGAATCATCATTCTTGGTAACTTTTCCTATGAAAATGTCTATAAATAAAGTATCTTTATCATCAATTTTTTTCTTCAGCTGTTCATTTTCTAAGAAAATGTCATTGATATCAGTGAAGCTCATATCTGTCTGTAACCCAGTGTCAGTAAACATTGAATCACATCCCATGGACTTCATAGTTCTTGCTATGCTGTAGCTGTGTTCAGGCATTTGTGGATGGCTTGGTAGACCTAAAAATATTAATACAAAATAAAATGGGTGTTTAAATTGGAATGATGACAACTGAAAATGTACTGACCAGTTTACATAGGTCGAAAAAGCATTTTGTACTAATCTATAGAATGCATAATTTGAATGGATTGCTGAATATTGCAATTCACTTAATTTATTTGCTTGTTTTTAACATATGTATAAACAATGAACTAGATGCAGATCTGTAGCTCTCTGGGAAAAGGAAATAATAAATTCAGACACACAACAAAATACCACACTGTAATATCAGTGACAATTTTTTGTCCTGGAGAGCTACAGTTCTGTGGCTACATTACATACCTATGTTTTCCTCGGAACAACTGCTTGATGTTGTAACGTTGATGCAACTGGCAACTGGAAGAACTCTATTAGACCCAGCACCACCATCAATAAATAAAGTGCCATCACATGTACTGTTAGTTACCTCTTCTGAAAGTGTGTCAATGATAAAATAAAAACATTTTTTAAACTTCAGGCATATCAATGGAATATTGGTGATTTTATTCACCCTCTAGATTGTCATGTAATAGTGATATACTGCTAACTGGTACATGTACCCATGTATAAGTTCTGCTTTGAAGTTAAAAACAAAAGTATTTATAACATATACAGTCTTCTTGATAAGGTATACAAAATGAAAACATAGTTTGATGCTTTTGTGATGTTTTGTTAAATTGTATAGTATATTATGAATCAGTATGTAAAATGTGTAATAATAACAAAAATTATGGACTTGCTTTGTAGAAGACTACATATAAAATTCTCAATTACAAACCTTCTACAGGCATGGGTATTTCTGATATCTCCTCATTATGCTCAAAGATGGGTATGGATGACATGGGATTCACTATCAGGTCAAATTCACGTTTTGTAATTGAAGCTGTATTGCGTTTTGGTGTAAAGACTGTATAATTGTTCCATGGAAATAACTCTGGGACATTGTGGCCGTCAATAAAATGCCTGGAACACACTCGATGGTGAGGTAACGGATCGTAGTCAAGAGGCCGCCGTATCATTTCCACCCATTTCTGACGCAGCTTTGGATTCTTTTTTTTAAGTTGGAAATGAGATAAATACAACACCATTCATCCATGGATATTTTCCTATAGACTTTCTTTTTCTACTGTCCGATGTGCATTCCGGTACTACAGACCAATAATTTGTGGACGGTTTTTGTTTCCGTGTTGTTGTTGACATTGCGTACGTAACCTTGCGCCATGAAAAGTGCCTAGATTTTTTACAAGTCACATGATCACGCGACCCTTTTCTAACTCCAAGCAATAAAGAGCGTTACATTACGGAAACGAAGTATTTTAGAGCTATTTTTCGATATTTATTATATAACGCAACCTCTGATCTACGATATGCAACTTATGAATTGTAGAACTGTTTCTGAGGATTAAAAGACACATTCTTTTTCTTATACCAAAGTTTGCTTATATTATTTGTCTTTACTGAAAGTACGCAAATATATTTGTTTTCCTAAAAATTCAAGAACATGGCAATTTTATAAAGCCAGTTGTCCAAGACCTGGACCTTTAAGAGAAAATTTTAATAGAATATGGAAGCCCTAAGTCTCTATTTCATTTCAATGCTTCAAACAGAAATCAACTGTTGATCAATCAATTGGTATATCTACAGGGCTATTTTATGCATAAATCAACCGAACTCTTTAAAACAGGTTTGCATTTGGTGAGGAACACCCTGCTCAAATTTGCTCGTCAAGGTCGCAACAGTTCCAACTACATTGTAATAAAAACCTTGTAAAACTTACAGAAAGATGCAAACTATACCTGGAGGCAATTTGATCGAATGACAAACGTTAGCGCGTGTTCATTGTATTTTAAAAAAAAATCTAAAGCTAAGGAAGTTGAATCCTAGTTTGACACCTAATTTGCTATATATTATATCCAGAATAAAATAAAAAGACTTGATTATTTGGCCACGTGTGATGTAACCTTAGTACACTATATTGAGCCAAAAACTAAGTGTTCTATCAAAATCTGGGCATCAAAGAGTACAAAACGTCCTAGTGTTCTTAAAATATAACGAAACGTGAAGAAAAATGTTTTTTTTAATTTAAAAAACTGATCAAATATTTTTTTTTTTTGAATTATCATCAAAACCGGGAAAAGAAACTCCGACTTTTGCACAATCATACAACTGCATACAAACATGCAATATGACCGAAGGCTATAAAATTACAAAAATAATGGGGTTAAATTTTCGTGGTGTGAGGAAAAAACTAGATCTATGGGTCCGTGAGGAGTTGACTGACTTCGTGGATAAAGAACAAATCAGTAGTGATGCCTGAGGCATATTTTATTGAGACATAGATTCTTCTCTTGCCTAGAAAACAACGCAAATTAACACCCACGAAACATTGATTTCAGAGTATTTGAAGGTGGAAATGATTAATAGTCTACCAATTGCCCTTGGGTAAGATATCTGTTTTACGATGAGTAGCCCTATTGAGGAGTATTAGAAATCTTTTCAAAAGTGGATTGGTCGTTTATCCAGGCCATAAGTAAGTACTTTAATGTGGTGGGATGTAATAAAGAACCACCGGTTAGTAACCTTGCGTTAGATTACCAAGTGTCTTTATTTTTGAAACACCTTTCAAATGAATACTTAAATATTGTGTTACCTTTACACGAGTTTGGGCTCCCACTTGGAATGCCAGCTGTTCCGTCTGTTTCACATGTTATAACTTGCTCATTGTTGGTTGTTGAAGGCAGCATTTCATATCCTTCGTTACATTTTACTGTACATGATGATCCGTAAATGAATTCCCCGTCGCATTTCACCATGCTATTATCCTGTGGTTGTATCAGTTGACAAGGGATCACTGCAATTATTATTTTGCAGATAATCGTTACAATTCAAATTTAAAAGCTACTAACATTATTATCCCACTTTCATGACTCCTTTGAAAAATCATTTAAACATCATTTCGAGAATAAAATTTAAATTATAAGACCTGGAGTTTATCTTATAAGTATTCAAATAGATTAAACCTGATACAGGTACCTCAACTGCCAAATATGTATACATGGCGCTGACTACAATTATGATTTCTTTTAGTATCTACATTACAAATATTATGCTTTATGATTGACCACGCTTATTTTACATACAAAATCATTACGATCCTCATTTAAACAATAATACAAGGAATTATAAAAAAATCACAAACTATCTTTGTATCGACATAATCACAGTTCAGATCAGGACGAAATTCAAAAATATTTCTAGTCTTAAACATGATGAAAAAAGCTTCTGATTTATAATATTTTGATCAGAGGCATCGGATTGCGATGGGCGAAATGCTTATACTGGGTAAGATTTGGCAAGTTTTTACAAAAGAACTATTTTGTTATAAAAAAAGGTTTGCATGATACGAAATATAAGACGCTGAAAATTCTTAAAGCTGTTGTAAACAGTTGGCTTCAGAGCATGTAGTATGTCACGTGTACACCTAAACCACGTGTATTGAGAATGAACAGAAGACTTGCATATGTACATAAAATCTGGAGGGTTTAATTACTTTGAATAATTAAAATAAACAACGAGACCCAAATTGATCTTTTTATGGAAATATTTTAAGCGGTTCTCAAACTTTGTGATCATTCCTTAATCTACATGTAGCTATATACGAGGGTTCCTCCAAACTTTCGTGGACGATTTCAATCGTCGTTCTGCTACTTTCAAAAAATTTTACATATACACAATATTATGTGTAAAAATATTTTTTGTCATTCTATTCGATTTAATAGAAATGTATTTACTTCATTCTAAAATCAAAATGCATTGTAACCGCGGAGCACACGTAACGTCTATGTAATGTTAAAAACATAGCGTCAATAATTTCTCAGAAATACTATCCCTTTACATTTCACACAGTATAGTCCAATCCCTATTCATTAAAAACTCTTTCTATCACTTGACATTTATTTTTTTAACAATTTTTTCGTTGTTTAATTTCCTCTGTCAGTGTTTTATATTTTTTTTTACCAATAAACTGTGCTTTCAAAGATCAGCAACACTGAAACACCTATGCCTTTCCATGAAGTTCCGACATTTTAAAGTTTCTGTTCAGATTTTAACAGTTAAACCCTTTCTTCACAGTTCGTCATCGTCCGATACAGAGTATCTGTTAATCAAATACCATCTCTTTATGTAGCATTTACACATGCACGACTCAAATGTGACATATAATGTGATTCCTTTAACTTTTTTTTTTTTAGAGTTTATTCAGGATTTTTTGCGAGTATAACACAAAACTGTATCGTTATCTGCTGCTCCGTGACGTTCTACGACGTCATCCTTTTTGTCGTTCTTAATGTAGACTACCCGTCTATCAAATTGATTTTTTTCAATAAAACAGAATATTAAGCCATAATTTGGATTATTCATCAATGAAACACTTCTTACGTGTTATCAACCGTCTAGGTTTCCTTTTCGTTTTTGCTTTTTGCAGAGAAAATTCTAAATTGTTAATTTTTGACCTGTACGTGACTCGATCCGATTTTTTTTTTAGTTTTATTTTTAAATAATCAACAATATTCAGAAGGTATCATTTTACTTCACTCTTGTTTGAAAATAACTAGAATGATTTTAGAATTAATATCATTGATCGTAAAAAACGGACCTCAAAGCATAGTTTTGTCACCTGATCCTCTGGATCTCTACTAAGCCAGGGAACTTCAGATAACTTTATAATCTTTGGGTTCTTGAAAATATTTAAAGACACCTTTCCTATTGTTGAGCTTCAAAATACTTTCAGAAAGCATTATCTTTCATAGGAACAAAATTAATTTCCGCTCGACGTTGAAAATGTGAATAGTTTCAACGATGTTTATGCCACAGACGACGATAAAAAATGTATACATTGAATGTTTGAATTTAAAAAAATCTTGTGTTTTTAATTTTAATGTAAGTGTGTACACATTATGATATATAATAAGGGACCATTTAATCACTTGTTTGGTGAATTTGACTCACTTTTCTATTTGTATGGGTAAATAAATGATTTATGCATGTTAAAAACTAGATGTGTCCTTAACAGTTATCAGGACTTGAAGAATATTTTACTTTAAAGTACACTCATTAATGCAAATGAACGGTATTTAGATAACTTTCTTTGACAAAAGTGTTGGTAATATTTAAAATTGAAATATATATGAAAGCGTGACTAGATAAATAACCATTCTGTCTCATTTCATACCTTTCACAGTGAACGAAAAACTGCATGTTGATTTGGCTCCTTTACTGTCTGAAACCTCGTAAGAAACGGTATGGTGTCCTCTATTGAACTCTGACCCACTTGGACTTCCAGAAACGAGATATGGGCTGCAAATTTAAACGATTTAGATATGGAAACCTCCGAGAAACTGCATTGAACTTAACTAAGAGATATTGAAAAAAAATTGTTTATAGGCGTATGTGACGACCCCAACATACCCGTTTATCCCATCTCTTTCAGGATCTATCGCCGTAGGAACAGACCAGGAATGGTTTGCAGTAGTCTTAGATCTCTCAGCATATATCACTTTTCCGTCAACAGGACAAGTCAGAGTAGGAGGATTGTTAGAAAGTTGAGTAGCTTGTGTCTGAGCTTGCACGGCTATCAAGGTAAAAGTCTATTTGACAATAGGCATATAGAAATACGCATATTTAAGAAATGAATTTATTTTTGAAGATTCAGGAGGATATGAATTGCGAGGCTTCACACCGATGTAACGACGAAAGTGACGTGACCTCTAACATTATTGACCGGAGGTCATTAATCTACGTAGAATTTTTTCGTAGAACTTATGGCCTTGGGATTATTTTTCTTTATGTGGATTGTAGCAAAATGAATCTGTAGAATAATAAAGCAAGTTATTGTTTTTTGTAGGAGTATACTTGATAGACGAATGCATTAATTTAAATCAAGCAGCCTTATGATGTTAAGTGTTCATTCCTGAAAAAAACCCTTTAAAATGCATGCCTGTAGAAAACTGTCCATGCCCCGTTAATTTTGCCGATATATAGTACACTATAGAAAACATGGCTACTATATGCTCACGCTCACGAAATAAAAACGTTTGATTCCTTTTTTTTTTTATTATCAAGGAATTTTTTGTAGTTGATAGAGCTCCTAAATGAAAATATATGGCTGTTTCTACCAAACTGATATTGCTTCCTAAAGACCGAAGTTTCAATATTTATACTATACCTAACAATAATAATACAATCTGTTTTAATTTATCTCCGTTAAAAGAAAGCAATGTATAATGATGTTCGAAGATTATTACAACAACAATAAACGCATTATTAGATTTGTTTTTCACATTTTATACAGTTTATTTTAAAATTTGTCATTTTTGTCATATATAGCTGGGGTCAGAAAAAGAAACAAACTCTAAAGAATTTCCATAACTGTTTATCTCTTTAATTGTTAATCTACAATTTACAATCTACTGTAAACCAATTTTCGCGAAAGCCTCGTCTTCGTGAATATTGCTCCTTAATGTTGCTCCTTAAAGTATCGGTGCCTATTAAGAGGCATATTCACGAAAATGTGTGGTCCTAAATTTCCCATTTGGAAAAGAATGAAATTTAATTCTTTAAATAGTGCGTTGCTATAAATATAAGCCGAAGATATTTGCTGAAATTTTTTTTTCCTTGGATACATATCCTTTAATGTAGATTCCAAAAACTTTTTATGAATAATAATTTAGTTAACCTGACTTTTAATTTTGATTATCATCCAGTCTTTAACTGGATTCAAGAAGCTGGTACATAGGGGTTAATATTGATATAAAAGTTTACAAAATCGAACTTTTCCCCTTCTTGGTAGCCATTAAAACAGTGTGTGTTCGTCATCAAATTTTATCAATATATGATATCAACTATGGTTCTACCAGATAAGTACTATTCAGGGTGTTTCATATAATATATTTCTTGAATAAATGGCAAGTCAATTCCTAAAGTAGCAAAAAAAAAAAATATATCACTTCAAGCCACTGGTACATTATTTCCATGGTTAAACCGCAAAGTAGCAATTAATCAATTTCTTTAATGTTGTTGGTGCAACAAAATTGACCCTTGGTTACCAGTTACTAAGAAATATGTTCTAAACAGTTTCTTTACAACAAAATTTTTCCGGATGTTACCATGTAAACTATGAATCATAGCAACTGAATTTTATTTGATGTATAATTCTGATGTCAAGTACTAAAATTGGTAAAGTTTCATCAAAATTAGCGACCATGCGTGGCAAAGAATTTTAAGTGGTTATACAGAGAATGGTAAAAAAATATTGGGTCAAATTTCTATGTGGTCATTTTTCAACGTGTGTGGAGTCGTAGAATTACCGGCCTGAAACAGTTTTCTACAGTCAACAAAATGACCCTACTTGTCATAGAATATTGACCTGGGGCCAATTTTCTACGGGGATCACTTTTCGAGTGATACTGGTACAGGTATAACCTGGGTGGGAACATTTCAATGATTGCAACTTCAAGACTGATTAGCTTCTCAAAATGCATTGGTAAAACGTGTAACTTTTGAAAAGCATAAATGAAGCTTTCTTTTTTGAAAATAAAGTCTATGTTTGATAACACTTTTCTAAATAATCTGATTCTTGCGTTTATAATCAAAAAGTGTACTTGTAACCATAGTTGTGCCTTTTACACCCGAAGAAATATTTGTTTATTGGGTGTTTATATTAGAAATGTCATATGAAGGACATTTAGGGTCTTTACAAAAGTCTTGTGATTTTTCATTTAATAACCTGGACGTCTAAGTTTGGTGCAGCTTTTAGAAACTCTGTTTTGGCTATAACATTTGAATCCTACAAAGAAGATTCTTGAGAAATTTAACCATTACTGTTGATGAATAAAAATTTATGAGTTTTAATATTGCAGATGTCAACTCATCACAATAGCTTAAGACAGCCCCGGTGGACCACTGATGATTTAATTTTATTCACTCTCTCTCTCTCTCTTTCTCCTTCTGATACGAAAAGTGATCAAATGCATATCATACATAACGGAGTATTTATAATAAATAAAGCTCGCAATATTTACCTTTTCCTTCGCAAAATATTTTACAAAGAACAGAAACAGCAATAGGAATAAGAAACTTCCAAAATCTTTTTCTTATTTGATGTTCAGTTACTGATGTTTCTCCGAACTTCAAGACTTGAATTTCTGTTTAAATAAAAAGAAATTGACTCATGAACTGTAAAATCATATAATGAACTGTAAAATCATACATTTTTGTGGGGTTCAATTTTCGTGGTTTGAGGAACAAAAAATACATTGGGATGAATCATTGTTAAGTAGTAATATCTGTAAAGAATTATATTTTAGTTTGAACATAAAGAGTCTGTTCATACCTTGAAAACCACAAAAATTACCCCCCCCCCCCCATGAAAGTACTGTAAACGTATTACATTTGGCTGTGCATTCTTCTTCATGCTTTTTCCGGAAAGCAAGTTCCGCTAATTCAACTACAACGCTAAAGGTACGCTTAATCAAATTTCCGCTAACTAGTTCATAATTCATTTTCCGCCAAATAGCATACACGCTAAATATAATACATTTACAGTAATTGATTTCACAGTGTTTTAAATACATGCATATTTATAAAGGGTAAAGAAGATCATGGCAAGTCCATTAGAAACAATCTAACACAGACTTTTCTTGACGAGTAAAAACCGCATTTCTCATAAACCTTAAAAAAGAACAAGGCCTATTTCGTATTTTTGCTTTTAAACCGGGATTAGTCCTGCATTTCTATGACGTTTCTTGTCATTTTAACACGAGTCCATATATAAGGGGAGAGGGTGGTGGTCACTTTTTGTTAGTTTATTATAAATTAAAATAACTCTGCAAACTTCAGGGGGTCCGAACCCCAAATTCGCCCATGCGTAATTGCTTTTATTCGGTAAAATATAAACCAGACATGGTCCCGTATTAATTTTAATGAAATAGCTTTAAACAGGTACAGTTTATTAAAATAGCTAAACAAGTCCAAAATATATTACAAAGAATTCTACTACAATGAGTGCCGAGTTCAAAGAAACTCCGTGGCATTATTCTCCAATAAATCACATACGTCATCAAAAAATTATCAAATCAGAAACACGTATCAAACCTGTTAGGTTGAAATGTACATATACATTTGACTTAAGAATGAAATACTAGTACTTAGTTTAGAGCTGCTAATACAGGGTGTTTCACAATATATATGTCATACATCAAATGGCCATAATCTGAATATCGAGCATGATGCCAAAAATACCAAAACACTATAGGTAAGCATATTGATCTAACATTTTTATATTGCAAGAAAAAAGTCAAGGTCAACAGGTGGAGCAGGTGTGTTTTTCAGGTGAGAGAAAAACTGTAAAATACGATGTTTTAGAGTACTGGTAGTTTATATTTATGAGCAATTCAAGACAGAAGAAGAAGTGCGGTCGGAATAAAAGTTATCAAGAACCTTCTGAAGGTAACATTAACAAAAGACAGCGTGCAGAAAAAATGGCGGATCTGTCAAGCGAGGCAAGTGCGTCTACAAGACAGGTTAGACACTAGAGATGAATCGGTGCATTCGGGTGCATATGGACCTCAAATGCTACATGTATACACATACTCTAGACTCGCAATTAAATACCCTATATCCCCAATTTGTTATAATGTACAATTACCGGGTATGCCTATATTGAACAATTCACTAGTGAACAGTGCTATAAATAGAAATAACAACATAAATAGATCGCAGGGTCCTACAGGGTATTTTTGAAAAACTGAAAATGGTGGACGAAAAATTAGAAACACTAAACGAGATTAAAGGACATATTTCAAATTTCGAAACAAAAAGACAATTTTAGAAAGAGAAGTGAACACTACTAAGAGACCGTAGAAGTTTTAGATCAAAGTGTTAAAGTTATGTCAGAGCAAATCGAGGAGCGAGGAATAGACGAGAACATTACAAATGTACACACAGAGTTAAAACAAAACGAAAAAGCAAATGAAAGACTACATGTAGAAATGTGGTTTCTATAAACGCAAATGATGAAAAATAACCTCATTCTATTTGGAATCGAGGAGCTTAGACTGGGAAGAACAGAGGATTGTATACAAACGGTGAAGAACTTTTGCGCGGAGAAGCTAGAAATTGAGGATGTTCAAATCGAAAACGCATATAGGACAGGAAAACGAGGGGCAGGAAAATCGCGACGAATTACTGCTTCCTTCAAAATCCAGAAAGAGAGAGATGCAGTACAAAGTCGTGGTTATAAAGTAAAGGAAACACCTTACGGAATATCCCAACAGTATCCCCGGGAAATCGTCGACAGAAGAAAAAAAAATTGCTAAGTACCTAAAATATGATAAACTTATTATTTCGGGAGAAGAGTACAAACCATCAGGACGTAGCAGAACAAGAGAGAGAGATCAAAATCTAATGCGATGGGAAACGGAGGCAGACAAGGGATACGCCGGAGAAAGCATAAAAAATGGAACATTTAAGGTTTGACAGCAGAAAAATTGGAAAATAAAGAATTAAGTGATCTATTGGAAATTGGAAAAAGAGAACCCGGACGTAATATGCTACAAGAAACTTGGAGGAACAATTATAGTAAAATTAATATGGAAAATTATGTGATGTATCATAAACCAAGAAAATTTATTCACAAGAGGGCTGAACGTAACAGTGGTGGCATTGTTGTTTATATAAAAGACAAACGACATAAAGGAATTCAGTTTGTGTTGTCAAACATTGATGGGGCATGGGGTTTAAAATGGACAAAAACTTTTTCCTAAATGACGATGATATTTTTTTTTGTGCTTACCTACCCCGGAGAAATCCCTCGTATATAACAGATGCTGAAAACATTTTTGATAATTTTTTCCAAAATATAGCTATATTCCAAAATATAGGGGAAAGTTTTCATGATAGGTGACTTAAACGCTCGTACGTCTGTATCGCCAGACTATATCAGGGATGATTTTATTGCACCAGAGAATGATGACCAGTCATATGTTTGTGACAATGAAATGGAAAGCTATTCTGAAGACAAAAAAATTTTCGGTGTTATGTTATTGGATATGTGCAAATCATTCAAACATAGAATCGTGAATGGTAGCTTGACTACATGCAGACAAAGAGATTGGAAAATATACATGTGAATCAGAACTAGGAAGAAGTGTAATTGACTACATGATAACTGAGGAGGAATTTTTCCTAATGTGATAGATTTTTACGTAGGAGAGCATACACATTTCACAGATCATAATCCAATTATATGCAGCCTTAAATCTGGTTGTACCCATGAAGCTAATGAACAGGAAACAAAACAGAAACGTAGAAAATTGGAAAAGGAATGAAACGTTTCATGATGAATATATACAGCACCTTAGAGAGAACATGTATAAATTTCAAGACTAATTGGGGGATAAGGATCAACCAATTCATAGATAAACTTAAGGACCAATTTACAGATACTCTGTTAAAAATAGCAGAACCTCTCTGTAGAAAGAAAGTAAATTACACTAAAACAGATATGGTTTTAGAGGCAAAAGTAACAAAGATACACCTTGGTGCGACACATGATACAATAATGAAAGGACGCTTAATGAGCAAATAGAAAAGTTCACTTTAAAAGAAATCTTACAAAGCACTTGCACAAAAGAAGGCACAGCATCAACTGAAACAAATAGAAAACCTGAAACAACTGAAAAAGAAAAACCCAAAGGAATTCTGAGAAATGTTACATGTAAGTCCCAAGGAGAACGCCAAGCAAATAAAAATAGCGTCAGAAGATTTTTTCAATTATTTTAGGAACAAAGTACTGGATTACTGGCGGTTCAAGAGCTAGACAAAGAGATCACAAGTGAAGAAATAATTAACGCGGCAAAATTATTAAAAAACGACAAATCAGGCGGAGGTGATAACATAGTCAACGAGATGCTCAGTGTAGATGTGGCAACGCTGGAACCAGTGTTAAATGTGTTTTTCAATGCAATTCTTAGCGGTGGTTGTTATCCAAGCAGATGGAAATTGGGTATCATAGTGCCTATATTCAAAAAAGGGGATAAAATGGATCCACAAAACTACAGGGGAATAACCTTATTAAGTGCTTTAGCTAAATTGTTTTCTCGTATTTTGAATAATAGATTGCAAAAGTGGTCTGAAGACAACAATATTATATCTGATGCACATTATATATTTGAGAAAGGTTATAGCACTATTGATGCTGCTTATGTCTAAAAAAATACTATTGATTTTAATATTGCAAAAGGTAAAACAAACTTTTTTTGTGTTTTCGATTTTCGCAGAGCATTTGATACGGTGGATAGAAATGCATTGTTCTACAAATTATAAAAGTTAGATATTGATGGTAAAGTGTTAAGAATTATTAAAGCTAGGTATTAGGATGTGAAAAGTTTTGTTCGGGTAAATGGCTCTCTCACTATTTTTTTTGATAATGAACTAGGTGTTTTACAAGGGGACATTTTATCTCCAATGATATTCTCATTATTTTTGGAAGATCTGGAGACAACTCTTCAGGAAAACTTAGCATGTGGCATTCAAGTTGACCAAATAAATATCTTTTTACTATTGTTTGCGGACGATCTAGCCATAATAAGTGAAACACCCAATTAGTTACAAAACCACCTCAACAGTCTATATTCATATTGTCAAAAGTGGGGCCTTTGTGTAAATGTAGATAAAACGAAAGTAATGGTTTTTCAAAAAGGACAGTCAAAAAAGGATAAAATTTACTTATAGTGGTACCACACTTGAAATTGTAGATAGCTTTGCATAATTATCTTTGGTTGTTGTTTTCTTCAAATGGACTTTTTAACAAACATGTAAAAATAACAGCAGAAAAAAACACTACAATTGTATAAAGCATTCATGAGTAATGTTCAAAAATTGTCTCTTAACTGAAATACAGTGTGTGAGCTTTTCAATGTTGCATTTGTTTCAAAAAATGAACTATGGGGCAGAAGTGTGGGGATATATACCTGCAAAAGAATGAAAGAATGCAATTAAAATTTCGTAAAAGACTAGGTGGTAAAACTTCAACATGTACCCCGGCTGTTAATGGTTAATTAGAAAGAAACCCGTTATTACTAACGAGAACATTTTGCATTATTAAATATTGGTTTCAAATTCTCAGATCAGAAAACTGTCTAATAAGATCAATTTATAATTATAATTATAGAATATGGCTACAACCTGGATTATATTTGTTAAACAGACCCTTTTGGCTCATGGTTTTTGGTGTTTAATATCTCCCTGAGTCAGTAAATGAAAATGTATTTTATATGTATTTTGAACAAAGACAAACTGATTGTTTTTTCCAAAAAAACTGAGAGTAGATATAGAAAACGCCCATCCTCTTAAATTGTTTAAATATCTTAAACCCTTCTATACAACAGGTTGAATATCTTAATTGTATATTATGTTAAGAAAAACACAGGAAAGCATTAACTAAGACTCTGATTATCTTCTCATCTTCTACGCATTGAATCTGGTAGATATGACAATAATGTCCCACAAGTGAACGGAAATGTATATTTCGTACATCGAACGGATATGAAGACGAATATTATGTTGTTTTAATATGTGACTTTTATACTGAATAAAGAGAAAAATACATTTAAAAATATCATAATGTAATACCTAGTATGGCAAAATTTATTGAATTACTTAATTCCATTTCAGAAAGTATACTCCAATAAAGATACTACTACTACCATAACAATTCAAAGTATCATGAAAATAATACAAACCATGAAGTAACTTATGATATAATCAGTGATGTTATAATTTCAGCTGTTCTCAAAATTGAGTAAAACTTGCAGCAAAAATTTGTTGTAAACTTTTATTATAAGAACCGTTTACGATATCTTAAATATTTTACAGGGGTGATGATAAAAAATAACTAGACAGCCAGAAATTATTGTTTTTTTTTCTAATTTCTTACATTAAGAATAATTAGAGGGTTTAAATAAAATTACAATGTAAAGATGAAAGACAGTTAAACCCTCTCTCCTCTTCACCACACCCTACCCCATCCCCCCAAAATCAAGAAGAGATGAGAACAATATCAGAGGGAAGTTAATCATTGAGAAAACCTCACGAAAGTCAGGTCTGAGTTTAGTTTGTTACAATGCCAGTAAGTGTATTTCGAAATCTTAAATTTGAGTCAAGTGTGTCTGCATACAAGATTTCAAATGACATTCAGAGCCGGGGATAAAGTTTGCAAGATTGACTGAAAGGAAGAGGGAAAGAAGCGGACACCAATTAACACATACCGGTATTTCTGAAACGACACATTTATTTAAATGCAACTTTAAATGAAAATAGATATGGAGTTTGGTTCTAAAAAGCCAGATATAAAACAAGAAAAGTCTCAAAAATCTTGTGAAACTTACAAAACAGTGATCAGAAATTTAAAAGCATTAGTCTCTTAAATTATTTAGGACAATGGGAAACACTTGGAGAATAACATTTTAGGATTTGTTGCCATAGTAACTGAAGTGGAGAATTTTGGATACCTCTGACTCAAAAAAAAATGAATATTTGCTGATTAAAATGAGATTTAAAATGTATATATAGTATTTGTTGTCATTTATCTTTCTGTCTTTAGATGTGTGACATATATTGTAAAAAACACCCTGTACATGTAACAGAATAGAATTAAAGTCCCTGTTGTCGTGAATGATGCAGGATAACCTCTTCGGTCTCGAAATGTTATTTGAAATAAAAAAACCTCGGCTAACGCCTCGGCGTTTATCTTTCAAACAACATTTTGACCTCGGGGGTTATTCTGCAACATTCAAGAAAATGCGGAGTTTATTTCTTAATCATTAATTGGGTACATTTTATTTGCCAAAAATAATAACCAAACTGCAGAACTGATTATATTATAGACAATAAAAAGTATTTAATATAGAAACTGTCATAAATGGTCTTTATAACATAAAAACAAAAGCAAACTAAAGACCGAAAAATTTTAGGCCCTCAATATCTTGGCGTTTTATTAGACGCTTAGTTTGCATTGCCTAATCTATGCTAGTATATCCGTGAAGGATTTAGTTTGTTAGGGTCATCGGAATGATATACTGTAAATTTCTTATTTTTCGCGAGTACTTGAGTACTTATTATCGCGAAACGCCTCTTAAATGTCAAATCGCGAGACTATTTAAGCCTGAAAATAAAAGCGAGTGACTATATATTTCGCGATTGATACTTCTGGCGAAATTACGCAATAAATAATTCCCCACTTTTAATGAAGAATCCAAAGTAATATTGAACATTTACAAGACAAAAGCTGATCTTGCACAGTTATTATTTCAATATCTATTTTGAAAATTCCCAATTTTTGGGATTTATGCAATTCTAATATAAGTGAATTAATGAAAAATGTTTTAGCCAAACCATTAAATAAGACCGTTAATGAATTACTGATATATTTGCATTAAGCTGCAAAAACGTAACTATCTCTTTATCTTTTTAGGAAGAAACAGATAGCTGTACAACTCCTTATGATCTTCATTATAGACCGTTGACGGTAGCTCGGTCGGTAGAGCGCTCGCTCCGTGATAGGGAGGTCGTGAGTTCGCATCTCGGCCGCGACTTGACCTAAGCGATAAAAAATGGGTAGCAACTGTTCCTTCGCCATGCGCTCGGCACACTTTGAAGTGAGAGTTGCGGGTCATTCGTATGATACTTTAAAAACCGAGGCCCCGTGTCAGCGGCAGGCGTTGGCACGATAAAGATCCCTCACTGCTCAATAGCCTTAAGTGCCGAGTAAAGGTCAAAATTTGAAACCCTTCACCGGCATACGGGGACGTCTCCATATGAGTGAAAAATTCTCGAGAGAGACGTTAAACAATATACAATCAAGCAATCAATCTCCATTATGTTGCAAGTGCGGGAATGATTCACAACAGCACAGATGTTTGTTCAACTTATCAGTAAATTGCTATTTTTTAACATTTCTTGCATGGACTCCAAAAAGTAGTTATCATTACTTAAATTGATGTGCCCTGTTTACTAATCTCGATTTAACTTATAAGGGACAGTCAAGGAGAATAAACATTTCGTTATATTAGAAGTACATGTAAGTTGATTGCAAGACAATTTATTTTGCCTGCAGTTTTGAAAAACAAATATACACTGCATTGCACCATTACGAAAATACCGTGCAATTGTAGCCCTCTCTAGAAAATATCAGATTAAAACAATATTGGAGAGGGCTACATTCATCTATTGCAGCTAATTTGCAATCCTGAGCCATACAAATTAATTCGCATTCTTGTTTATTTGTACGGAAAACTAGTGCCAATATTTATCAAAATATATTCAATAACCCTATAATCTAATGTGCCATTCATCAATATTCCAAAGAGAAGTCATGATATACATGTATGTTTCGCATGTTCGGATGTCATTTTTATAGAAACGTTCTATACATCCACTCTATTTATTGTCCACTCAATGGAAAATAACGAACTTTATGCAGATATATAAAGTAACCAAAAGCACTTACAACAGTTGCCATTGTTATTGCAGTATACAGTCAATAATTTAACAATAAACATATACTGTAATCACGTTAAATACAAAATTATGTAAGGTAAGATAAGCAGCCGAACACGTATCGTCAATTCCACGCCATTACCCCTGATATTAAAAGCAGCTAGGGTATCCCCCGTGCTGATATTGGAGGTGGAATTTTTTATATTGCATGTTCACGAGTCATGTACAGGATTAACGTCAACTTCTTTCTCTCTCTCTCTCTCTCTCTTAGTATTTGTGTGAAATTTAAAACTCTTACCTGTTCTTAAATCTTGCGAGATCGAACCGTTACTGCATTGATATATTGTTCCATTTATTTCTGATTGATCCCCATTCATTATAAGTTTTGATGACCTCATATTTGCAGATTTTCTATTATACTTGCACGGGTTATTTTTTAAATGGTTCTGAATGAATAAAAATATACATATACAAATAACATGATATATATAAAGATCGTGTCATATATGTAATAATTTAACGAGTTATTTTAAGCAAAATTAATTCCACATTGTTTAATATTTCACAATTTTCTTTGTTGGTAAATTAACTTTTTTCAAAATTAAATGTAAGTCTTTCAAATTAGAAGAAATTTTCTTGATAAGAAACTAACGCACATGAACATGTAAAAACAAATTTAAATCTGACATGGCTATTAACCTTGGGCTTAATAATGATTTGCAATGACTTATTTTCTTACCTTTACGGAATATGAAATGGATGTTGCCTATTTTTGTATGAATGTTACAATATGTTTAAGTTAGTCCCGGTGACTGTTTGGACTCAGTGTGGCAACACACTTTGAAAACAAATACGCACTTTGAAAAAAAATTCAATGTGAATTAAAATCGGGACAAAATTGACACACTTTGAAAAAAAAAAATTAGGCTTAATTTGGGACAAAATCAACGCACTTTGATTTTTTTTCAAAGTGCGTTAAGAGTCAGTGTACATCGACATTTTTCACCATGGACGCACTTAACGTACCTTGAAAAAAATATTTATTAATAAAGAAATGAACTTTGAATTTAGTAACAGACAGCATTAGTTTGTTTTATTTCTTTCCAAAAACTTATACATTGTTCTATCCTCATCGAGAAGAAGGAGAAAAAAGGTAGAAAGTCCCTCTGCCCAAATCTGTACCTTTCCTTCCCATTTTTTTTGCGAAAAATTATTTTCAATTAACATACAGATTTGGCCATCATTTTGTCGCATTCTTCATACCCGTAAGAGTCATATTTTAATTTTCATGATATCCAAAACTTCACTAAGAAAAATTTCATGTTTTAAGCCATTTCTCGATCCCTAAACCTACCGAACTTTTACAGTCTGGATGAACAAAAAAGCAACGAAATTTTGCGCTTTTGAACAACTATTCTTCTACTTTTTTAAAAAGACCCATTTCCTTTTAATAACTACGAGAAATAACCTCCTCAAATCTTTAAAATTTCTATATCTCAGATCCTGATTTGACGCAACCAGGATTAAATAATTATATGAATACCTTAAATGCAAAAATAATAACCAAGACATATATATTTTTTTCAAAGTGCGTTAATATGGTCGATATTAACGCACTTTGAATTAAAAAAGAGCGTTGTAACAAAGTGCGTTGTAACAAAGCAAGCATAGTTAGTTTAAATTCACATCTTGACTCTATGCCTACATTAATCTTATCCAGTAATGAGAGTTTTAATCTGTCTGCAGGTGTTTGATGTTAGCTTTTTCCAAGTTTAGGTACATAACTACTTATAAGAATGTGAACTTCAAGAGCATGAAAATCACCGAGGATACTTTTTTCTTTCTATTGTCCAGTGTTTCTCTCTTCTGTCAATTTTATTCTTATTTAGATTTTCAACCTACATCTTTTCCCTCTCTTAACTAACAACATTCAATCTCCTTCTTTATTTCAAATTTTTCCAATCCACATTTCCTTACTCATAAGAGCTCAACATTGCCCAAGTTAGTCTTAAGTATGTTTTAAACAAATTTAAAGTAATATTAAAATGTATTGTGTTTGAACTTTTCAGTACAACTAATAATGTTTCTTTTCTTTCTTTATTATAAGTTCGCTTTCTTCACAAGTTGCCTTTTTAAAACATAGAAACAATAACAAACTAAAGTTTATAAAAAAAATCACTATAAAAACTATCAAAAAAGTACCAAATAAAATGTACTGCACGTGCAATAATAAAACGAATGTTAAAGAGTATAATTCAAATGAAATCATAATTTTTGTTGTTGTTAATTTGATATATAAATGCACACATATTATCCTACCTTTGATTTGACCATCGATATGACTCCATCATTTAGAACTAAGCATATGAAAAGTATGGCAGTATATTTGGACAACAGCATTTTGATGGTAAAGTATCTAAAAGAAATCATATTATTTATAAAATATACTCACCGTCAATAGAAACGCAACACCCAAATTTAAGGGGTGAAAATTATATACGGGATTTAACTATGTACCAAAAAAGTTAGGAAATCTTTTACTTTGCCAAATCAGTTATTTAACGGTTGAATGATTTTCATTCCATTACCGGAAGTTGGTTTTTTAGCTCCCTGAACAGAAAT
>PRKT01000939.1:78365-93740 GCA_003671525.1 Saccostrea glomerata
CACAAGCTCGAGCTGCCCCCCCCCCCCCACCCCACTTTGTTGAAATTGTAAGGTCAGTACATGTAGTTATTTAATGCTGAATCTCATTCCATTTTTTTTTATTTTATGTTTTTGTTTCTCGTTTATCATTTCAAATTTTATACACGCACCGTTTTAGGCCTCTGGGTCAGAATTCTGCATAATTGATATGGATGATAACAGTTTATTCGAACTTATATGAAATCCTTTGTACGGGAGTTATCATAAAGTTCGTGGACTAGCACGACTACAACGATGATTTTTTAAAGATTTAATTAGCATTATCTTTTTTAACTCTATCAAAACAAGAGATGTTTGTAAAACACTAATGCTCCCCTTCCCCTCATATTGGAATTTTTCTAATTCCAAAAGGGTATAACTCTGTCAAAAATGGCACAATCGTACCCACAACATAAGTTGATCTAGATATTCATCTGATAAATCTGAATACTAAATTTCCTTCCAGTACGTATGTGCAACCTCTGCAAAGAAAATGAACGGAAACTGCAAATAATTAGAATTTTCCAAGTCCAAGGGGCATAACTCTATCAAAAATGGCGCAATCGTACCAAAAACAGATCATAACCAAGAAATGCATCTGATATATCTGTATACTAAATTGCATTTCAGTGAATGCAACTGTTGTAAAGAAAATGAATTGAAATTACATGCCGACCGACAGCAGCAAAACAATATGCCCTCCCTTCTTCGAAGAGGGTATAAAAATACAAATCATAAGTTTCATTCTTATATGAATTTTTTGCGATTTTGTCCAGACAACGGCGTTACCTCAAAGATGACGTATTTTCTTCCATAGTATAACCAGTTTGGTAAAAAAAAAAACACGTTTGCTATGAGCTTCGTCATTCAATTATCTCGTTAATTCACTTACATTGTATATAAATGACCCAATTTTTATTCCATTCTGTAATTTTTTAAAAATTTCATTATACATTTTGATATGAAATGTACAAAAAGTCAAAATGAGCAAGGGATTTCGTTTACCCAACATTCAATGAGGTTTCATCCCTGGACATTTCACAAAGATTTAGAATATGAATAAACGGGCTAAAGAGAAATAAAATGCACCCAAGTTATTCTTTTTTTAAGGTAAAAAAAAATAGAGTGCTAAAGGATGAACAGTTTATGTGTATTTGTGGCCACAGTGTTTAAATTTTGTGTCGTCGAGATGTGATGTTTATCATGGGTGATATTCCATACTTAAACGATGTCTTTGGAAATGTTCCAACTTCCAAGTACTTCAAGAGACTTTGCATTCTTTTTTATATTGTAGGCTAATACAGACGATATAGATCATATTGCAGAGATGTCTCATGCAAAGAATATTCCCTTTGCGTGAAAAAAAATCATATCATGCTTCATACAATAAAAGAATTTGGGCCAGCGTATGCGTTTTTCCATTTGATTAAACCCTTTTACGTCATATTTAAATGTAACACATTTCGAAGCTACAGATAACATCAATATTAAATGATTAAAAAATAATCCCGGGTATTTAAAAACATTGCTTTTTGTCAATACATAATTTGTGTGACATATATCCATATTAATGAACAAATTTAGAAGATAAACTCAGAAACGGCTCCACACGAGTTCTTACTTAAGTCTGTAGTAATACACTAGGTACTATGTTATGTCCGTAAACTATATTCACAGATTTCTAGAAAGTTCTAGAAAGTCAGATTATATCGAACCCAAAGTCTAAAAGAAAATCGAGGCGATTATTTATCATGAATGGAAATAAATGAAAAGCAATTGGTATCACAAAAGCTTTGTGAATATATCTTATTAAGTTATGTTAATGTTTTATAAATAAATGTCGATTGATGGTCATGGTCATTTGTTTAGACATATAAAGTGGTACAAGTTGATTTTAAAATATTTTACTGAAATGCTTTCAAAAATGTGTTCTTTGATGAATACATATCAGTGGATTTTCTACATACAGTCTTTTATTTTTTTAAACTTAATTATTCCTTTTATGCCTGTAGTTACAATAGGGATGTCAATATTTTAAAAAATGCTTACACATTTATATTTGAAAAATGTACATATTCATTCTCGTATCCGTAATTCAAATGGAAACAGATGATCCGAGGTATGATAAGCAATGTTCTACCACGATTATTGGTGAGATCAAATTTAAAGATATGCCACGGACATTAATCTCAAACAAATCTCGAATGTCATCAAAAAATTATCAGATCAAACCTGTGCAACTAAAATGAGCCACTAAAATGAATTCTCGACTATCGAATGAAAATACTTATTGAGACCACATCGATGTGCTATCTTTCAAAGCTTTAAACATTGTACGAAGGTCATTCAAAAATACGTAGACAATGCTTCTCATCGTCATATGATTACTTCAAGATTATAGATCAGCACATTTTCGTAAACATACACATTTATTTTGTCGAAGTGTGAAGTTTCATTCCATTTGTTTAATTAGAACTCATGTTAGTCAAAATTTAAAGCAACATCTTTTGTTACCACGGAGCACGGTTAACTAATATTGTAACGTCAAAAACAACGTTGAGAAAGTTTGTCAAAATTATACTCATTTTTTTAATTTCAAACACGATTGTAGCGTCTTCTCCATTCAAAAAAAATATTCATAACATTTAACACCTAGTTTGCTAACAATTGTACAAATATAGCTTGAATTAGAATGTCATTTGTTCAAATTCTGTAATTTACCATGTAACTCTATCAATTCTGCAATAGTGAAGCACATATCACGTTCAATGACGTTCCTAATTCTTTTGACAATATTTTTAACTTTAACCTGTTTCTTTGCAGATAATCCATCGTCCGATTCAAACTCGCTACCACTCAAAAATTGTATTTTCCATTTAATACAAATACACAGATTATTTTTCATACAGATCCTGGTTTATACAGATTTTTTTAAGCTTGTAGAAGAAGTTTCCCGAATGTAAAGTAGAATTTTATTGCTACTTGCTGCTCCGTCACGTCCTCCAACGTTTTGGTTTTTTGCCTTTTTTAATCAAGTCCGTATGTATTTAGAAACTGATATCTTTTACATAACTTGATTTCATTTTAATTTATAAAGCAATATTTTATTTAAACATGTAAATTTTATTTCATTTCAGCTCCATTTATTAGAGGTATGGCTGTAAATACTATAAAGTGAAAATTAGAAAATTACTCAATTTTGACGGTGTTCCGTGGCCCCATTTTTGCTGTTCTAAATCCTTGATAATTTTAATAAATATAAAGATACATTCCAATTTTTTTTACTCAAATTATTTGAATCTGTTGCTAAAATATTTGTACCAAATTCGGATATAATATGACTTTAAATAAAAAAGGTAGGACAAAAGTCTACAAACTTTTTGAATATTTCATAAGGTAGCTGCTGAATGTATGTTTTTATAGCTAAGCGGATCCAAGGATCTCCCTACACAATATTTGAACCCCTTGATTGTAGGGATGAAGCAATGAATTAGATTTTCTCATTGTATATTAAGGAATAATGAATCTATAACACAAAAAACTTAATGATGAATTCATTAAAGGCGAAAGCTCGATCGTCTACCTTCCGTACGCACTCAGCTATGTTAAATCTCTACTGGCTTTATGAAATAGCCGCGAATGTAAACAAATAGCTGCCATATTTCATCGATAGACGCCATATTAATTCGTGTTCTATTGTTACTTGCTAACAATGTTTACACCCAAATCATTGCCACGCGTCAATGCATTTGTCCTGAGACCAAGTACACTGTGTACCCCGAAGTGCCGGTGACCGTAAGTATCGATAACAGACCTATCGCAGATTTTCCAAGAAAGAAAGTTGCAACAAGACCAAAACACATCGTTATAGCATCCAATATAAGAAAATTGCAGTAGATATATGCTCAAAACTCATAAGCACAACAAATAAGAGTGCTCACTTCCGAACGTGACCGACACCGCATGGTCACGCATGCAAACTCTTGGTCAATGAAACGTTTGTTTCCAGTCAAGCATCTCAAAGCATTGACTTGGGAGCAGTATTTATTTGTAAAATGAAAAAATCCAATATTTGCATGAAAAATGTACCTGTTCATAAACTTAACAAGGACGCAAGGTATAATTTCCCAATAAAAACACAACATATTCCTGGATTGCATATGAACAGCTACAACATAAAGGGGTTAGGGCTTTGGGGGGATGGGGGTATTGGGGTATACTCACCTTGTTTTCTTAGTGCAGCAAGGTCAACATTTATGACATAAGAGAAGGAAATGTATGGAAAACTATATATTTCTTGTTTATTTAATCAAAAAGGTATACTTTTTTCTTCATCAAAATAAAAAAGATAATCGTCTTCCTCAAAGATAATGAATTACAACATTCTTACAGAAAGACTTATCTATCTATAATGCATGTCAAAATTGTTAAACTTATGACGAGAAAAATAAGGTGGTACTCAATCAATTATATTCTTAATACATAAAACCAAAAGGTTCTAATAACGTCCTGAACAAAACTGTTCAAATAAATGCTTATATATGTAACATGAACAATCTTATTTTGATGGTTTACGTTTAATTTTGCCCTTTATGGTATATTTCTTATATACACCATAATATACAAAGGGAAGCGACCTGTTTCGCCATAAACCATGTAATTAGGAGTACTACTTTTCAGATAAGAAATGTATTAAAAAAAATTAATATGAACGCTTTCAATTAATTCAATGTTCTCAAAACCTCATATTTCACATCTATTCAAAAGTACTTGAGTGACAACTTTATCGAACAAATCCAGCTGGCAATTTACTGGTAAATTAAATTGTCTTATTTTTCGTATAACTCAATACATAGCCTTTTGAACGAATGAACCTGATCTGGGATTAGTAAACCTAGGTTCTTAAATTCGTTCACAGTTTCAATAAAAGAATTATTGTAGAATATACATTTCTAAAAGATGGACCTAAAAAATCTAATTTTCTTTTTGTTGACATTGGCATTCAGTCTCCAGTGTACACAATATAAATGAAACGCATTTAGAGCATGTTACAGAGCATCTGCGTAGACTCATACATTATAACTGTATAGTCAGCATAAAACAAAATAAATGATTTAAAATACATCAAAATTTAACATTACACAATGCTTACATTATTAAATAAGTGTTTGCCCATGCACGATTTACGAAATAAATATAATTGTTTTTGCAACAATCAATCATTTTCTATTCAAAGTTATTAACATGGACATCTTGCACTACCCTATTGAGAGGAATCTTCAAATCATCAAAAATAATAGTTCTTGTCTCAATGGCTGCCTTAAGGGCAGATGATACAAACAAAAAATGGATGCCTGGATTCATATATATTTTTTGGCCTAATTGCATTGAAAATGATGAACAAAATAAATTTATAGAATATAAAGAATTTGTAAAACTTTCTGTGATGTTCAAAAATTTGCCTCTCTGAAACCATCCTTATTAATCTATATTTCTCACTTCAAATCTCATTTTTTGTGAAAGTTTGAATAAAAAATTAAAAACTAAGGGGTGAAAGTTATTCATTCTACTCATTAAAACATGACTCAGGTTGTTAATTTCATATCTTTTGACAAAATTTAGTTTGTATCGTCTGTCCTTAAATAATCCTTACATTTGTGTCATTATAACTGGAAATAATCAGAATCAAACCAGATTTGTAAGTTACAAACCCTGGAGTTAAAATCACCCATTAAATTAAACAGACATATTTGATATATTTAGATGCAGAAAGAATCTAGTTCATTTTCAATGTCTAAAAGCAATATGTAGATGCGTATTTACTGCCTTCTGAGGGCAGGTACACGACACCAAATATTGCATCTTCCTCAGTATTAAGAATACATTTACTTATCTTAACCAAATAACATATTTACGAGTGGTGTTCAATATTTTACAAGTTTAACCAATCTCTGACGGCTAAAACAATTCCTCCTGAAGAAACATACAGATAACGAACAGTATTCAATTTCAAAGTACATAAAACAATACAAAACATGGGCAGAGTAAACACTGTCCTAAAAAAAACATCAGAGGTAGGATCAGGTGGCAAGGAGGAGTAACATGGTGTATGATCCCCTGATGACCTGTCAGACTGTATTATGTGCTCCTTGTCATGATCGGGAAATAACGGAAACACCTGTCGTCAATTCAATGTATGAATAATGGACTAACAATCGAATTTTTGACAATTTTTATCCATTTTTCATACATTATGTAAAACCTGGAATCAGAATCATATCATCGTCATCGGTTTTCGTTTCGGCAAAGCCAATATCCAATTCTGAAATAAGATATAAAAATTTACTATAACTGAGTTTAATTTTTATTCTGCAAACATTTTAACTTTATCTTTTATACAGTTGTTTGCTAACTTCTGGCCCTCCGCACTCACCTATTCCGTCAGTGTGGATGATTTCCTTGCGCGTTCGTTTTCACGTGGGATGGCGAAGGATTGTCATTATGGGCAGGTCTGCGGTGCGCTTCAGACTTCCACGCTGTCTTCTAAGAACTCTTGGAGATCTTATGGGTTGGGTAGTTCAGGGAGTTGATGTGTTCCTTTGTATCGCTTGGTTCATACATCCTTGATAAATACATTTAATTTTGTAAAAAAAAAGAACAACATAATTACACTGTATATGTTCTCGGATTTCATTGATTTCTAACAAGGATAGCAGTTTAATTTATCGAATTTTGTCTCTTTATTTTATGTTATATCTCAGAATTTAATATTCTGTCAATTTTTTTTAGAAATTTGTAATGATTTCGACAATTTCATATATTTGAAACACTCTGTTAACATGACTCCAATTTCTTGAAATACTGCAGAAGGAAATGTAAATAATAATTACTCTCATACCTATCTAATTCTTATTAGAAAACACACTGAAGGGTTGCTTTTTAAATCAGGATATCAAATTGTTTTCTGGGTTTGTAAAATAATACACATCCGTCATATATTTGACACACTCTGTTAACATGACTCCAATTTCTTGAAATACTGCAGAAAGAGATGTAGCAATCATGTCTCAAACTGTTTGTTGTCAAATGTGGGAATCTGTAGAAAACTATATGTAAAATAAACAAGAATTATTATAACAAAAAAACGTGAGTCACGGTCTGGAGTCAGCATATAGCTCTCTCCAACCCGTGGGTGTTTGATCATAAAAAAGTGTCGTAATCTTGATTATTTACGCCTCTCTATTTTGACGTCATATTCAGTCAGTGACAAGTTTTGTTTCCATCACAGTTGAAATCAACAAATTATTTATCCCCAGCAGTATTTCGTACACAGCGATTAGGTATTGCAAGGTCGCATTAAAGGTCAATTTCCGACTATGCTTTGCTCGCATCGGTCAATTCTTTAAAGAGCTACTAAATATTCTCGTCTCATGCAACCACGGCTAGAATGGGAGAGGATCGTACATTTTGACAGTGGTTTGCAACGAAACATTGAGTGAGGATTTATATTTTGTGGCGGAAAGTCTTTTTTCGCAGCACTGTTAAGGTCTACTATAAAGTATTTAATGGAATATAGACGTGCAAAAACGGGAACTTTTTAAAACTGAATTTCTTTTTATAAGGCCGTTTTATAATTACATAACTTTAATACTTACTGAAATAACGTAGTATACCCCAAGTTGTACTGAACTAAGTTTGGTCCCATCAAGGTCCCATCAATGGACAGTCACGTGATAAATGCATAGAATGTTTACTGAAAGGAGGTCATAAACAAATTTCAAAATCGCAAGGGCATTAGCTTGTTCAAATTAAAGATTTAAGGTATTAGATGTATAACAAGCATTGTTGAAGAATGAAATTTTACTTTATATTTCCTCATCTTTAGTGTTTGGAGGCTTTAATTCCAAAGTTACATAACGTTTTGTCCAGATAGATTTGAAAAAAGTTGGATTTTCAAATCATACCCCCACTGTTGGAAACAGTGAAGGGTGTGTTATTCCAGAAGAAGAATTTTGTGAAATAAACACACTTTCAGACTGTAATTTTACTTTAGATGAACAAAAAGAACATAGACGCTTTATAATAAAAGAATTTTTTTTTCAAAAGTGACAATTAACTAGTAAAATTTCCAGATTAAAATATGTTACTCAATGTTCAGTGTGTGTTTCTTATAAAAAAACAATTAATTCTATTTTTTATTAAAAAAGAAAAGAGTGGGCTAAAATTACTTTGATAGAAAATTACTTTGATCAATGTTGTACAAAAATTAAATGCATAAAATATTTTTTACCAAGATATTTTCAAATAATTAAGCATTTACTACCCCTACCCCCAATTTTAGTATCCATTTGCTGATACACAAATATTATACAATTATTGCCGGTTTTTGAGGTCAATACAATGATTTAGCCATCTGAGGAGTACAATATTCACCGAGCCCGAAGGGCGAGGTGAATATTGTACTTCGAAGATGGCTAAATCATTGTATTGGCCAAAAAAACAGCAATAATTGTTTTATTATATGATTCACTGATAAAATGATACAACTTATTTTATTAAGTCCTAGCCAAATACAAGAGAGATGCAAAATTAAAATGTGAATAAACCTTACCAGTCGTATCAATTTTAATTTTTTTTTAAAAATCAATTTTAGTTGCCATGTAAAAAATATATAATGTCAGTCTTTTTTATAGGATAGATTTTGAAAGGAAAGAGTATTATCAGCGAAAACTGACTGCCAAAAAGTAAAAAAAATGTAGTTCAGTAAAAGTGTTGGAGGGGGGTCCCTGCATCCCCTCTTACCACCCTCACCTAAAATATATATTCGCTTATGTTTTGTTCACATGAAAATAAAAATCATAGTCGTTTAAATAGCTTTCTAAAACAATTTGTATCAATTTGGAATCTCCCAATCTATTTTTAGACCTATGTAGAGGAAATAAATCCTTGTATTGACCTGGAACGTCACGTGCAGGTCAATACAACGTAATATTTTTCTAACATAGTTGGATCTCAGCCAATCAGAGAGATGGAAATTATTCAATCATATAATAAAACTTTTTATTCTCAACACCATTAGTATGATTATGCCATACCTATATATTGAAAAGAGTATAAAGCAACATAAATAAATAAGCCTTATGACATTTTTAACAACATGTCCTTGACCTAAAAAAAAACGTTTATACATGCACTTGTACAAGAACAATTCTTGGAGATAAAAAAAATGTACATGTAATCTTGTTCTTATGTTAGCTAAAAAAGGATGGTATTTTTTCCTCATATATACACAGAATTGCAAAAACCATGAAAATGAAATCAATTTTATATAAATATTTATTATGATATCCCCCTCCCGATCTAATTTTTCTCTATGAAACATGTAAAATAAATACCTAGATTCAAAAACCAAATGTGTTTTCCCTATTTTTATTTTAAAAAAAACTAATAGCAGAAATGATTTAGTCCTTAAGGTTTTATTCTTTTTTTTTGTTAATTTCCTCTCTGTTACGGTTATTTTATGAACCTTGAATTTAGAACCAGCTAGGAAGATTTTTTTTTGTCATTTTGGAATCACAACCTTAGCATACAGTCATGCTGTTATACTACAAGAAACATCTGTTATGTCCATGGTTTCACACAGAAAACGATTTTTTTTTCATCCGAGAAAACTTAAGAATTTTCTGAATTGCAGGGGATTTTTTTTTGAAAAGGAATGTACCGATCTTTAGCTGTAACCGAGGTCTAGTTTAGCGAATTAATATGATTATAGATGCACACTCCTACATGTTTCTTTACTATGTTCACTGAAAAACGACTAAAATAACAAAAATCTGTTAATAAATTACATAGTTTAAAGAAATAAAAAACCTCTTTTTTTAACACATCGAAAGATGTCTGCTATTTTTAGAACTTGGAAAAACCCAAGTATGTATTTTACTTTGAAAAGAATGTTTATGCAGCAATTTGTCTAACAAAACTACCGTATCATGGTTTTATATCAATTTAACATTTGTTCTTTCCTCTGTTAAGTTATTTTCCTCTGCTCTGATGACATGTTTAATGCCAGGGTCTATCAAGCCGTGTTACAAGAAGCCATGATTGTTTACGACGGAAGATAACTCTTAAACATAATGCTGCATTAGAAGAAAATGATCATTTTTTTCTCTTTCCAACTTTTCAAAAAAATTTAATTATGTACTCCTGTGTTTACCTGTTTTCTGTCCATAGTTATTTTATGCAGTGGGCTGTTTTATACCTGTCCTAAATTATGTTTTAGATAAACAGTACTGAATTCTATTATCATATTTGATAAATATAGCAAATATATTGTGAAAAATGAAAAAAAAAACAAAAAAAAAACATGACTCTAATTTAAGGGGAAATATATCCCTCTGCTCCAAATTTCACAATTTTTTGTTCAATTCTAAACATAGTATTCACCAACAACAATAGCATGATATTCAAATTGCAACTAGTTTGAAGCATGAAGTGTTGCTTACTTTTTTAGAAATCATGATGATAAGAAAATTTATAATATGGAAACTAAAAAAAAGAACAATTATTTTTCATCTCACAATAAAATTAGAGGTATGAATTAGATATGAAAATAATAATTACTCTCATACCTATCTAATTCTTATTAGAAAACATACTGAAGGGTTTCTTTTTAAATCAGGATATCAAATTGTTTTCTGGGTTTGTAAAATAATACGCATCCGTCAACAAGAGTTATTCTTTCAATTATCGCCCTTGAAAATATTTTGATGAAACAGAATATTAATTACATGTTTATAACCAATTTTGAATCTAAAATTTCTACGACAATTGAATGAGTTATACGTTAAGAGATAGAAATATCTCAATTTTCAACGTTTAAAGGTACTATGTAAAAATGTTTAAAATAAACTATTATTAATAATTAATAAAATATTGATAATAGAAACTAGAGATCAACATCTGTACACTAGAACAAATTCGATAGATTTGGACTATAAAGTGGTCCTTATAAATGAATTTCGTAAAATCTGACATGACAATTTATTGAAATTTGTGGAAAATATCTTCAGAGGGTTACCTTTCCTATCAAAATTGTCTTAAGAAATTTATCTATCTTATCAGAGGGATGTTACACCTTAAGCTTAGAATTAGCATAATCTTATTAATATCTAGTAAATAACATAAGGACCCTCACTTTTAATTCTCTTTCCTGAATATATATGATAATTTTTAACTTTCTTCTTACTTGATTCAGTAAAATGCAATTACTTCCAAATGATTAGCCGGGCTAAAGAGCAATTGCCGGCTTATGTGATCCTGTTCAAGGCAGGATGTTGACCCCATAGTCGCCATTTTAAAGTTACGTGCAAAAATATAGTTCTTACTCTCAACCGCTTTTGAGATAATACAAACGCTAAATAAAGTAACAAAAATAAAACGAAGTTTTATCTTTATAAAATAAACATTAGTAGTAATGACTTTGAAAACGTCATAAGTCAAAGAACATAGTTCAGTAGTGTAAGGAATTTTGATAATCAGTGTTACCGTAGTTCTCTGTACACATACGAGGTAAAGCAGGAGAGGGAACCAGACTGGCCTGTTTGTTTACATTCAGCTGCGGTACCAGATTAATTCTGATTCTGACAAAATCGGACCGTCGTATTAGGATTGAAAATCTCGCTTTCAGTGTCTTATCATTCATATTGATAGTTTTAAAATAATTTTTTCATCAGAATATAAACTTGATTCATGTAAGAAATCCATTCTACTCTGTAAATGAGCCCGGCTCTCTGTACTTCTGAGTACTTTGATTTTTATATTTGAAATTTTGAATGCAAGGAAAATAAAAATAGGAGTGGTAAAAGATAAAAAAATTGAACAGTCATGCAGTTTTTTATTGTAAATTTTTTACTTGTCACTTTTGATGTGTCTTTTTAAAGATTAAATAATACTGTGTTTGTTTTCATCATGAATTTGTACAAAAATATCGGAAGGAATATAAAGAAAAAAAAGATTTTTGTGTAAAGCATATTTACAGTGCAAAAAGTTTTTAACTAAATACTAGTACTCTGTGACGCCAACAGAAAGACATTGACCCCCATTTTAGGTTTGCTTATAAAAAACATATGTGTATTTATTCTAAGAATAAATTTGATTAAAAATGTCATTACTTTTGATGGTAGGACTTCCAAAAGAAGCTTAAAAACAAAAAAGGATAAATAATAAGTCTACAAGAAGCAATATTATGTCATTGTTGATATTTAATGCATTATAACAAAGAACTATATGCGGTATTAACCAACATTTGCCCCCCAAAATCAAACTTTGATGGAGTAATATTTGATTAAGTCCTTAAACAGGGGAGTATATGCTGACTTCAAAGCACTGAATAATTTCATCAGTAATGACGTCATATGTACGTAATGACGTCACAAATATGACGTAAATTTCAGTTTTTTATGAATTTTGCAGAAAAATGTACATATTTCGTCGATATTTTAAATAAAAGTCACCGAGCGCATGTGTGTTCAGGATAAATATTTTGATATAATGTGTAGAATGATAATATCAATGAAATATGTCAATATTGTTCCTGAACACACATGCGCTCTATAAATTTTAAAGCTTAAATTGTTGAAATTTTGTCCATTTTGTCCTCTTTCTGAAAAAGGAAATAAAATCGGACTAGTTTGTGACGTCATACATACAGAAATTGTGAATACACTGCTCTGGAACTATAATATTTTCTGTTAACTTATATTTCTCGTACAATTTATTGAATTCAGCACATTTCAGGAAGTTTTCAAAATTTGCCTTTTGTGGGGGCTAACATATGCAATATACCGCATATAGTTCTTTAATACTAACCATTGGGTGGACTTGTATGGAAATAAAATAACCGGTACCTATACCTTTTCTGATTTTCTGGCGTGGTATACGGATTTAATTATAGGATGTTCAATAAACAAGTCGACCATGGCAATTTAAATGAAAAAAAAATGTACTTTGAATATGAATCTTGCAAGTTAATACAGATTAAGAACAAAATTGATGGGTTATGTCATTTTCATTGCCTTTTAAAAGTTAAAGTAGTTAATGATTATGTGCTTTGATTTTTTTTCCCCAACATTTTCAGCTTTTAAGATGAGTGTTCGCATTGATATATACTTTTTTATTAATACACGTTCAGTATGAGACAATATGCAATGTGTATGCATGGTTGAATATTTTTCTTGATTTTAATATACATGTTAAATATAAGTATTCTTCATGATGTTTTCATAATTTATAAACTATGTATGTAACGGATAGATATTATAGAAGTCACTTAAATTCATTACGATTAACTTAAATTTCTTTCGTTTAATCTTAATTATTTTTTATTGTTTAATGCAATTATTCCATAAAACCGTAGAATAAACTTACAATAATTTCTTTCTGAAGTGATGAAAACAACAGCATCATTCGGAGAAGATGTAGCAAGAGAGCCAATTTCCCAGACAGACAAGGTCAAGGACGATGTTCCCATCTCAGCATCAGTTTTATCATGTGTGCTTATATTGTCTCTGGGAAGACACGTCAAGTTTGATATTGATAAATTGGTGAGAAAAATTCCTTTCAAGTCACTAGGAGAAACACATTCTGGATGTTGGGGAAGGTACAAACCATTAAGAAATCTGACAAAGCCTTTAAACTCGCAATCACAGTGAAAAGGATTACCATTTATATAACTGTAAAAAAGATAAATACATAATTCTACTATCACGACTACATTCAAAAAAAAAATGTTGTTCGGATGCATTGGTAAATAACTAAATATGCTTATTAAAAAAGAAAAAGGGACATGACAGTCATTAGCATGCCTTAATTCATCATGTAGTCTGAATGCATAATAAAATGTATTTTCTAGGCCATTACTGTATAATGAAATAAAAACGAATGTCCAAAAATACCCTGTGTAGTATAGCTGAGATTGTTAACGTTATGAACAATTAATCAGAGAAGAAGATGTATATCTCAAAAAGGCGTTCATTGGGAAAATGAAAAAAAAGAGACTATTTTGGGGTGATGAAGGATACAAAGATATACTCCTGAAAAGTATCACCATGTGCAAACAGAATTGCACTAATACTCAGGTAGACCCATGTAACAGTGGTGAATAAAGAACAGTGAATTTTACAGTTGCTTCAAAGGGATGACGCATTGACTAAATGCGGCGCCGAAAACATTTCATCCTGGAAACCGAGTACTAATTTTAGTTTACTATACTTTTACTGTTTTATATTTCAAAGTACATTATAGTATCAAACACTTATTTTTAAAACTTGAATATACATTGCTAAAGACTATACCGCAATTAATTTAACGACGACGGACCTAATTCATTTCTACAATAGAAAAATTACTCAAATTTTAATATGAGGTAAAGTGACTTTTTGCGAGTTAAAATCGATGAAAAAAATATATGGTCATCGATATAGATTTTTGATAGGGAGCGTTTCAAAAGTAGGCAACGAAAATCGATGATTACTATAGGAAGTAATGGGAAAATGCGAGTTTGTGGTACAGAAGTGATGATTAAAAAAATTCTGCAATAGAATTTTTGTTCATATTAAGACACAATGTTAACAAGATAATTTAGTAGCAAATAATGCCAAAAAATAAATAGGTCATCGGTCTTGATTTCTTAAGGGGGTGTGTCAAACTCTGGTGAATGGCATATTTTGGGGGAAATTTTTCATTGAAAATATCTTGGCAAAATAAATTGTGTCGTTTTATTTCCTTATTCTTCAATTTACTTTTACACTAAATAAAAATGATAATTTAAAGTTGTTTAAAACTCTAGGGATGGTGATAAAGTAGGATTTTTGTGAAATAAATGCGTATAATACTCTAGGGATTGTCTCAAAGTACGATTTTTGTGACCCACGTCCCATGGGAATCAATATCTGAAAGCCTGATTATTTCAAAAGTTAATATTTTCTTAGCATACCTGTAATTAACTAAAATACTTGTACCTGATACAGTGTTTGTCAAATTAAAAATAAGCATAGATAGTAAAAGTTTAAGTATAAGGGACTGTTTCAAGATAGGTGTTTTTGATTTTTCGTTATATGCGTGCTTTACTGTATATGATCAAATAGTCAAATACTGATGCATTCATCACGAAAATAGTACAGAAAAACAAAAGGCTCATGGGCAACATTACTCATCTTAGCACACTGGCTAGAGAAAAAAAAAGCAAAAATCACTTCAGTATTGAGAGTTTACATTGGGGGAGGGGGGGGGGGCTTGAATTTAAACAACCTGATGATGCTTCCATATCAATATAACAACTGGCTTTGCTGTTATTGAGCA